>PVIH01023936.1:0-23801 GCA_004025045.1 Sigmodon hispidus
AGAGACCTTGAATAAGGATATATAGGGAAAGCTGAACACAAAGAAAATATATGTGTAGCAATCTTATTTGTATTTCTACCCTTGATAAGCCATGCTTATGATTCTTATCCTCTGTATAGTTATTGTTAACTCTTCTGCATTTTAAATTCTTTTTACTGTTTTTTTTTTGATAAATACAAAATAAAGAAGGAAAAAAAAAAAAAAGAAACAGCGTTAAGAGTCTCCTGCTATCCACTACTGCCTTCTGCCACATTGTCACATGCATTAATAGGAATCCACCACCAGATAACAGGGTAAATGCAAACCACACCAAAATATGCACAAAATCCTAACAAATAATACATGCATAGAAAAAAAAACATTTAATAGAGCTGAAGTGAGGTTTGTAGTCAGAAACAGGTTAAACAGCCAATATTTAACCATTACTTCCACATTGTCCATTTTTAGTTACAGATTTGTCTAACAGTGTAGAAATAAAATATTTGCCCATTGTTTTGCTTTAATTATGTTTTATTTCATTATTATGTGTATATGTTTTCATGCCATAACAAGAGTGTGTGAGTCAGACTATAACTCATGAGAACCAATTCTCACCTTCACTGTTTTAGTCTTGGGGAATAGAACTTGGTTTTTAGGATTGTCAGTGAATACCTTTACCTGATGAGCCATGTTATTGCCCTTGGCTACCATTTCAAACAACAATTTTGGAGAATATCTGCTATGGTAGTTGAGGATCCAGCTCCTGATTTTAGATGCTAAGTAGTACAGAGAGACATAGATGCTTTGACTAAGAACTCAAATGCTCTACTTCAGACCAACAGTGGGCAGATTCCCTGCTTTGAGACCATCCTCGCAATTTTGCAGCCCATTCTCATAAGAGTTGTCATAGGCAAGGATCAACACTTTATGACATAGCGCTAAGTGTATAGAAACACTAGAATTGGGATCCAGTCCATGGGAGAGGAGACGGTGACAGTTTTTCTAGAGAGCTGGTTGGTTTGAAAGGACACTGTTACCAGCTGCCAGGGAAAGCAGAGGGTAATCTGAACTGACAGTGACTAATTAAAGCATCTCATTCCTGTGAGTGGTGGCTGACCTGACATTCCTACTCAGTAGCATGAAGATTGTTTACCATTTTTCTTACTCCTTTGTACACTCTAAGTTTGTTCATTCATTTGCTGTCTACATCCTCAGGTCAATAAATTAGGCCTTTTTTTCTAGCTAATTTCTTTTCTTCTTGAGAGTTTAGCTAAATTATCATTTTTCTCATGAAATTCCAGAAGATGGGATTCCAGCATCCTTTCCCTCTTGGCATTCTGCAAGGCTCAGAAGCAAAGGTAGCTCCTGCCTTGGGTTTCATATCTGATGTTAAAAGGTAGCTCACCAGAGTCTATCATCCAATATCTTGGCTTGCTAATTTTCATATCTGTAAAACCTACATAATAGTCTTCTAAACCATTGCATAGTATTGCTGAAAGGGCAGAATATTAACATGTATGGACATTATTTGCAAACTGCAAGCTTTATGACACTATGGGAATGTGTTATCATTAGAGTTCAAGGAGACAGATTGTGGGCTTTAGACACAGATTCAAGTGCCACCACAATAATTTCCTTAGTACTATGTGAGTGACTACACATGGTTTGTCACCATCCGAGTTTCATATAACTTTACTATTTCCATGGTTTGTAGTGTTTATTATTGTTGTGGAATATTATTTTAACTAGGGTTAGGGTTAGGGTTAGGGTTAGGGTTAGGGTTAAAATCCTACTTATTCTCTCTGCCCGGCAGAGAAAGGGTAGCCGGGCAGAGAGAATAAGTAGGAAGAGAAATCTAAGAACAAGGAGAAGACAAGAACCAGAGAGGGGAGAAAAGAACTCGGGAGAAAGAAAGGGATATGCCCAAGGCAAGAAGCCAGACACATGTTGGAATGAGGAAAGCGGATGTGCCTGGAGTAGATGCTGAACTAAGCCACCTTGGGACCTTGGGACCTCCTGCCTTTGCTGGGGAGGATATAAGGAGATGGGGAGAAGAGAGAGTGACTGAGAGGGGAGGAAGGGGGAAAGGAATTTGAACAAGGGGATACATGGTTTAAAAAAAGGGGGACTTTATACATAATACAAAAGAAAAAGAAAAAATAAAGGAAAAAAACAGAGTAGTGAAAGGAAGACATTCAGAAAAAAAAAGTAAAAAACCCTGAGACAAAAGGTGGATATAGAGAAATGGGTTAATTTAAGTATTAAAAAGAGAAAAAGATAGTCAAGAATGAGCCTAAGCTAGGCCAAGCATTCATAACTAGTAAGAAATCTCTATGTAATGATTTGGGAACTGGGCAACAGCCTAAAAGAAAAAGGTTGGTACATGCTACCATTGGTAAATAAGCTTTTGACTGAAAAGGGAACCTGAAACTTTGGAGCATTTGGAAGTGAGTAAAATCATAAAGTACCTTTGGTGGCTAATGTCTCAACAGAGTGCCTTGGAGGAATAGAGAAACCCAAGTGATGTGGGATGCTTTTCTGTATGCTGTGAATTATCATTGGAAAACTGTAGTATTAAGTTTCTGGCCCAGCTTTTCAGGCCGAGCCCTGAGGTTCTGACCCACTGTCCCACACAGATGTTTGTATTAGTTTTATCCTGATCAGCCTATGGCTCTGGCATATAGCTAACTAACTCTTGTTCTTAATCTAACTCATAACTCTTTCCTTGTTCAGCCAATCGGCTCAGTACCTTTTCTCAGAGCAGCATTTCAACTTCTTTCCTCTGTGTCTGCTGGTTTCTCTGCTATCTCGTGATGTCTCTCTGGCTTCTCTCTGGTGTCTCTGCTCTGCTCTTTCTGGTCCCAGAGTTTTCTTAGTCTGGTAGCCCTGCCCATACATTCTGTCTGCCTTCTGGCCCATTAGCTTTTTTATTAAACCAGTAGGAGGGACAAATATTAACAATGTACCAGAACATATTTCCACAGCAGAAAATAAAGGAATTGTTATAGTTTACAGCAAAGCAGCTTATAGGCAGGCAGGAAATCCAAGCTTAGATAAAGGGGAAGGAGGGTGGAATCAAGAGAGACACTGAAAGCTGCCATCCAGAAAGCAAGATGTAAAAGTACAGGTAAGCCATAAGTCATGAGGCAAAACATAGATTAGTAGAAACGGGTTGAGTTAAGATGCAAGAGCTAGTTAGCAATAAGCCTAAGCCATAGGCCAAACAACATGTAATTAATATAAGCCTTTGAGTGATTATTTGGGACTAAGCATCTGTGGACAAGTCCGGACCTTGGGACTAAGCCAGGCCAGATAGGCCAAAAACCTCAGAGTACATCAAGTGGTTGGATCACTTCCATCACAGACAGATAACAAGATTACCAATGAGGAGGACATGGGTCTCGTAAAGGAGGCAGGAAGGAGGAAAGCAGATAGGTAGTATCTTGGGATGGCCAAATCTTTCATCAACTCCACAAAACATCCAAAATGACCAATCAAATCCTCTCTTTCTAAAGGTTAAGCTAAGTGAAGCAAACAGACACCATGGACAAGCAGTCCAGAGTTGGGGTACCCAACAATAACCAGCTGTGATAGTTATGAGTCTTTCTAGGTCTTCGAGTGTCAGTAAATGTGGAACTCAGGCACTGACATTGATGGAGCCATCTCTATAGTAACATTATGTGCCTAAGCATCTGTAAATGTTTTCTCAGTCATTGTATCACTTCCTTTGTTTCCTGTTAGTTCTATAGTTTGTACTTTTCATTACGGACTTGTAAGTTTGGAAAGCTATACAATAAAACTCTCAAAGCCAAGGTCTCTGTGGAAGTGGAAAGTAAAAGCAGGTCAAGAGACAAGACAAAGGATAGTGGGAACAGGCAGACAATAAGGTGAGAGAGGCTATTTAAGCAGAAAACTTTTCTAAACAGTGGCAGTATTTAATAGTCAAGTCTCTGAGGCAAGTTTGCATTATTCATTGAGAACAAAGACTAGAGCTTTGTGCACATTTTCTTTTTCATGGAAAAGCATTAGTGGCTGAAAATGATTAGATTATGACATAAGCAAGATAAACCGTACACTGGCTTCTGTTAGTTTTCCATTGTATACAGAGAAACGTCAAAGTCATCCTGTGTTCATCAATAAAGAGGCATAAGGCAGGGAAGCTTCAACGGTGGTGATAGGAGGTGTTTCTGGCAGAACCACACTCTGCTGGAGAGTGCAGAGCAAAGAGATCTGTGCAGAATAGCTGGATCCTTCCAACATTTTGGCAATGACTGAATAAAGAAAATGTGTTTAACTTTATACTTTGCCTTTTGATTCTGATCTCTCTCTGTCTCTGTTTCCCCCCACACACACACACACAAAGAGAAATAGAAAGAAAAAGAGGGGGAGGATTACATGGTCTAGGCATATATGATCCATTCTAGTCTATTTCTTTAAAAATAAATCTGATAATGATGGACCTCACTCTGAAAAGTGGTGCTTAAAAGACACCTACATAAGACTTTCTGAGAATTGTGGCAGCTTTACCTTTGTCTTCTTTATACTTCTTTGGAGTTAAAAATTTTGTTGTTTTTTGAAGAAATAACGTTGGGGTGGGGAGATAGGATAACACAACATGTTGGCATACAGACTCTATATTTACAGTGTGCCTTTAGGAACAGTCTGAAACAAATCTACACCTGTCTCCCACTAGTGTGTGAGAGTCATCACCAGGCTCCACCTCCTGCTTTAACACAGACCTGGGAAATGGCTGCTGTGGGTGAGAACTTTTCCTTTTAGGAGACATTTGGAGACATTTTTCTTTCTTATTTTTTGATCTGTTGATTTTATTTCTAATATTTTTAAAACCATTTTTTTTTAATTTTGATTATGTGTATGACTGCATGTCTGTGTGAGGGTTTGTGCTCATGCATTGCAGTACCTGAGGATGCCACAAGAGGTCATTAGATCTCCTGGAGCTGGATTTACAGGCAATTGTGAGATGCCTAAAGTAGGTCCTGGGAACCAAACTCAGGTCCTTTGGAAGAGCTGTATGCACTCTTAACCATCATGTCATCTTCCAGCCCCCAAACACTTATGCAAATTAAAAATTATTATTATTATTATTCTCAATGACTTAGTGGAAATGTGTATTTATTTCAATGTTTTCAGGTTATTTCAACTGGTAGATTAGATGTGTGTAAATTCGTACAGGAAGAAACCTATAACAATACTGTTTATGTTTACATGCCAGATTTTAAACTACCTGAGCCCTAATATAGAATGGCTGTCCATAAATATCTAACATGTTGCTCCTCTATTGAAAAATGACTACTTCACTGGCCTTTTGCTCACAGAAAGTGAAGAGCAGGACTCCTTGCTGAATGCGTGTGCAGAAACAGAAGGTTTTCTGTTTCTCCAGTGCGGTTTCAAGCTGCCAGCCAGCATACACCCATGGCAAACAAAAAAAAAAAATGTCTTGGCTGTCTGTTGGCTTTTCCTTCACTAGAGAAGTCAGAAAGTCAGTCTGAATAGCTTGACTGACCTCTCATAATGGCTACATGCTTTCAACAACCCTGAAAAGTCCCTATAGTACTTACTTTCAGAAAAATGATGTCCTTCTAGTCTGTGTTTTATAACTGTTTCGTGACTGCTGTTTTCCTCTCCAGCTGACTCCTCCTGGGGTGTAGCCTACTTTTGAGCCTAGCCAAACTGCATTCTTCATAGCTTCTTGTTCACCTGCACCATTCTGACATTCATCTTCCATTGTTTGAAGTGATGAAACTTAATTTTGGGGGTTCATCCTGAAGTATTATTAGTCACTTAATAATTTATGCAGTCATATCACTTATTATACACACATACACACCTTCATGCTACTTATAATCTGCTGTGTAAGGTGGACCTACAATAAGCAGTTGCATGAATGCATGATGGCTGTCATGTTAAAGAAACTACGTGTAGCTCTCTGGATTTTTATAAGGGCTACTTAAAACAAGTTTATTGCTCTTAGTTACTGTTCTGTTGTTATGAAGAGACACCATGGCTAAGGCAACTCTTATAAAAGAAATTATTTAATTGGGGTCTTGCTTATAGTTTTAGAGGGTTAGTTCATGATCAAGGTGGGAAGCACATTGACATCACATTGGGAGCTATATATCCTGATCAAAAGGGGGGAGAGAAAGAGATAGAGAAAAGGAAGAGAGAGAGAGAGGGAGAAGGAGAGAGGGGGACACAGAGAGAAATAAGAGCAAGTGAGAGAGAGAGAAAACAGAGAGAGATAAAGAGTCAGACTCACAAGTACATAGACCTGACTCTTTGTCAGTGTCATAATTGGAACCAAGAGGCAGACAGTGATAGTCAGGCCCAGAATAAACTCTGGAAAATGTAAAACATTCAAATTTTAGAAAGGTAGGAACTCCAAAACAATGGAATTCATATGGTTAGAGGACAAGTAGTCTGCTGTCCCAGAGGCTAAGGCAGAGCACACTGCAGGCGAGCAGCTGAGTGTGCATTGATCCCAGCAGCCAATCAAGGTATGATTGAGACAGAGCTATTTTTAGAATTTAGGACTAGTTTTTCTAAAAGGGTTTCTCATTCATGTATAATGGAATCATCACAAGTAGGTTACTTCAGTCTCAAAAGTGCTTCATATTAGATAACAAATAATAATTTTATCATTGAAAATGGTAGTTCCGGAATCTAAGGAGTCCAACCATGATCAGGAGATCAGTTGATAATTCAGTTATAGAAACTAAAATAGAAACACCCATAACAATAATGCTCCTTGGGCTGCGATGGTGAAGAATTGAGCATTCATAAAGTTATGGAGAAGCTGAGTGAGTTCAAGGAATGCTTTCCCTGGAGAGATGTGAACAAATGTCTACTCTCTCAGCAACAAGCCAAAGCACAGTCCTATCATAGTCTAACTTGAGAACCAGTGAGTTTATTGAGTTTAAGTGTCAAACATGAAAGAAAGGTTACCTACAAGAACAAGAATGATATGAAACCAGTTGTACCCCCAGAAAGTTTCACTCCGGAATAGATAGTGGCATCTTCATAGCTAAGAGATGGCCCCTTCCATGAATCCTTCTTAGCCTATGCACTCTAGCACCTCCTGAGATGGTGAGACCAAATATAGGTATGGCAAAATTCTGTGTAAGCAGCTGGAGGTTAGAAAAGCAGCTGAAGTACCAGGCAAGGGTCCAGTGTTCCTTTTTCTACTGGCTACCTCTGTCTGTGATATAATGTCAACCATCAACAGACCTGGTTTTGAGGCCTTCATCACAGCTAATGAAGATGACGGCTGTTATATACAGAGGATAGCATTCCCACAGAGTGTCATTGAAGAGCATGTTTAAACGTTGTTGGGAAAGAAAGTATATATAAAGGAAAAATGATGTTGGAAATAGAAGTTTGATAGACAATTGAAAGCACAGTGATGAACATTAGAGAATAAAATCTTATCTTTCCATTGCATCCTCCCCCTCAAAAAAACACTGAAGAAAAATTGAATTGACCAAATACATGTAAGCCCAAATTTGTTGGGACTTTCCATCATGTGACTTCCATTTTCTCCTTGGGTTGAGTTTTTGGAGTTTTCAGAATTTATTTGTTGAACATTGTCACGCATGACATAAGATGTCAGTTATTTTTAGTTGGATCTGGTGAGCATGGAACTGAGGAATACCCTTTCAAATTTAGTCTTCATGCATCTAAAGTAGATGGCAGTGATGGAGGGTGTCAGAGTTGAGTGTGACTATGGTTGGGGTGTTCCAGGATTCCAGGGCCTGAACTCCAGGCCCTACACAAGGTTGCTATGATCCTTCCATTTTATACATAGTAAATATGAAGTTTTTCTAACTTCCAGTCTTTAGTGTTTTATCAGCAGCATTTATTATACAGAATACTGGATTCCACTGTGAAATTTTCATTCTTGTATAACATACTTTGATCATAGCCCTGTCTCATAGTTCTGTATTTTCTCTTCTTCCTCCTGCTTCCTTATGATCCCCTTCACCTGCCATAATATTCACTATCCATCTATTTTCAATTTCTCTACTATCTCTAGACTACATGCATAAGAAAAATATGAAATAACTGTCTTGGTGAGTTTGGCATAAGTCCATTCATATATATTTATTTTGAAAGTAGCAGAAGGGAAGGAAAATGTGATGACTCAGTTGCACTCACTTTTAAGTACCTCACGCTCCAGTCTCTCCTTTGAGAATCCTTACACACTTTCACAAAGAGAAAAGCAACATACTGTTCAGTATTTCTCCTTGTAAAGAGCACATCCTTATGGATTTGAAGACAATATGGGGATTCTAATATAATGCAAGAATCTGAACTGACCAATGTGAACTGGACCTTTTGTACAAGGAGTAGAAGGAATTCTAAAGGTAATGATAGAATATGTGAGTCTAAACATCTCGCTTGCTACTAACTAGTCTTCACTTATTTAAACCTAGTTCTTTGCTCATCTGGAAGAAAGGGATAGCAAGACTGTCCTGCTGAAAGCATACAGCTTCCCTGAGAGTGAGGTCAGACAGTACTCACGATAGTATCTGAGCTAGTAAGTTGTCAACTTGGGAAAGCCTAGAGTCAAGTAGAAGGGACGCTCCGTTGAAGAATTGTCTCTATCAAGTTGGTCAGTAGACCTGTCTAGAAAGGATTTTCTTCATTATTAACTAATGTAGGAGGGCCTAGCCCACTGCAGGAACCACCATGCCTAGGCAGGTGATCCTGAGTTGTATGTAAAAGCTAACTAAGCATGAACCAGCAATGTTGGTGTGAAGAGACACCATGACCCCAGAAACTCTTATAAAGGGAAACATTTAATTGTGCTAGCTAATTGGGTTCAGAGGTTTAGTTCATTTTCTTCACATGAGTGGCATGCAGGCAGGTAGGCATGGTGCTGGGGAAAAAACTGAGAGTTCTACATCTTGATCCACAGGCAACAAGAAGTGAAACTTCATCTACACTGAGCATAAGTTGACTATAGGATACCTCGAAGTCCACCCCCAGGGTGACATACTTCCTCCAACAAGAACATACCTACTGCAACAAAGCCACACCTCCTAATAGTACCACTTTCTATGAGCTTATAGAGGCCAATAGCATTCAAACTCTCACAAGGTCCTACCTTGAGTTCTTGCCCTGGATTTCTTCAATGATAGACTGTGACCTGCAAGTACAAGAAAAATAAACTCTTTCTTCCCCAAGTTGCTTTCATTCACAGTGTTTTATCACAAGCAAAGAATGAAACTAGAGTAGCATTCTTAATCAAGGGTAAGAGATGAAACCAAGAGGAGGTATCTGGACCACTTTTTATATGCTGTGATCCTTAGAAGCTGACATATTTCACTGATGCTGATTAAAAAGTAGAACCAAAGCACAGTAGACTATTCAAAGAACAATTGGAGTTTACTTTCAATCAAATAGAATTAAACCAATTAACAGCATTAATCCAGAAATCAGGCTGACTGGGGGATAATTTCTTTCCTCCCTTCCTCCCTCTTTTCTTTCCTCCCTCCCTTCCCGTTCTTAGTTTTAGGAAAATTTAGAGATACTTTATGTTTAGCAGAAAACCCCATGCACACCACTATCTCCACAATCACATCACCAATAACAAAATTCTTAGCATAGTTCATGGAATTAAAAGTATGAGCTAGTTTAATGTCATATCAGCAATATCTAGACTTACAAACGTGAACTTTAAATCACATTGCACCAAATAAGTTCCAATTTAATATGTTTCCTAAGGCAGGGAGCACATTAAAGGTTACAGCTAAGTTATGGGTTTTCTCTCATTAACTCTACAATGACCAAAAACTGCAAGGTCATTAATGAAGTAATTTGAGAATCTGGAGCTTTTCTCTGAGCTATCATTAGACATTTGACTCCATTCAAGTTAATCCCCTTGAAGTTTTGTTGCAAGACAGTGGGACAGTTTTACCTCTACATCTCCAACTCATCTTTCCTGCCTAGAGAATTATTCTTCTTGTATAAACCCATCTGGTAGCTGCAGGTAAACACATTCACAGCTTTGGTTTGTTGAGATAAGTACCAGACATATATATTCATTTGAAGTTCCTGGCGCTGTATTTAGAAAAGGTTGCTCCTCACTCGGTCCTTTTCCTTCAAAGACTCATGCAGGTGGCAGTCAGGCCAAACCTACTGTGGCCTCCTCCTGCCAACTCCACCCTCAAGTCCATCTCTGATTCAGTGAAATCTCAAGACAGGGCAATCAAATTTGTAATAATCTGGAATAGTAGTTGATCTAATGTAATATATTAGATCATCAGACATGATTCTTTTGCCTAGTGCTTCAATTTTAAATAACAGCAGAACACTTTGAACAATGACAAAAAAAGAAGGTTCTTCCTGAGTTTCATCAGGCTCTGCCTTCTTATATGTTTAGGCCGTGGGTTGTTTTCTATACCCCAGTCAAATAATGCAAATAAGTCTAGTTCAAGAGCACTGATTTGACCAGGTTTTTCCAAAGGAAATTTTTTCAGCACAGGACCGGGAAGACCACAAAAATTCTGCTGTGGGAATAGATGCTGTTCTCATTCTTCTAGAAAATATTTTATTCATGATCACAAAAAAGTTAGAAGAGGCACACACACACACATACTCATATCCTTTTGTGTGAAGTTGTGTGAACACACTACTTTCAGCTCTACACATAGGACTGTGGCTCTCATTGTATTATCACTCATATGGGACTATATGGAAGGATGAATGCCACTGTGGTCCATATAGCAGAGCAGAAGTTCAGAAAGGAATGTGGTCCTTAATCACATTCTCATTTCTAATGTAAACAAACAAACAAAAACTAACAAGAGCAAAAACTTCACCTGGCTTCTTTGTAGCCCTCAAACGCCTTATACCACTCTTAAATAATTTTTCTGAGATAGTCCCAATCATTTGTTCTCCAAAAGAACAGATTCCAGATTCCAGAAAGGCCTTTGATTGTCTTCTAGATGGAATAAAAATCTACATGCCCACTTCACTAATGATGCCAAGGCAGCAAATGCAAAACCAGCTAATAAAAAGCCTTTAGTTTAGAATCATAACATCATTCATCTTGCTTCATAGGCTCTACCAACTTTCCAATTTCTTGAAAAAAAATTTAATTTCCCAAATTATTTTATCAGTGAACTTGCAAAGTCTAAGTCCCTTTAGTCCTTCCTCAGCCTTCCTGAACACAGGTACCTCATACCTAGAACTCTTCCCTTGACTTTGTCTGGTGGTCTAAAATGCCAAACAGTACTGACCGCTGTTGTGTGGCTGCAGAGTGTAATATGTTCTCACTGTTGGGTGAGACTCAATGCTTCAAAACCTTGCAGTAGGTAAAAGCTGATTCCTTTTAATCTCTCTATATGGAGATCAGAACACCTGTAGTAAGCAGAGTTGACCTGGTGAGAGGGTCTCCCCAATTCTGACATAGCTAGGTATGAATTGTAGGATAGACTTGTCTTGTCTTGGGGCCTTAGGTCATTATCCAATTCCTGGAGTGGATGCTGAGCTGATCCACCTTGAGACTTCTTGCCCTTTTTGGGGAGGGGATGGGGGGATGGGAAGGAAAGAGGCTAAAAGCTGACACGGAGGGAATGAGCGGGAGAGCAAGGAGATACATTAAGAAAAAAGACTTTCTTCTATAAATAAAATTAAGGAAAAAACTGTGAGCCAGCCCTGCTTCCCACTGAAGTCTCTTTACATTAAAATACCTTACTCTGGCATGAAATGACAACTTTAAAAATTGAAAGCAAAAATAACTTATTTTGAAAATCATGTTTAAAATATAGCTTTTTGACCTATTCCCATAGATTTGTTTTAATATTAGAGATATAAACATATTTATATACATATATATCCATCCATATATATAATAAACATACATCTACTGTTCTCAGTCAACATTGCCACCATTAATTTCTTAAACTTTATGCATCATCCAGCATATGCGTATGGATGAGGAAGGACACATGCCCATGTGTTCAGTGCACATACAGAGTCAGAGGAGAAACCTGTGCAGTCAGTTCTTCTATTTTACCTTACATGGGTTCCAGGAATTGTGCACAGCTTTTCTGCCTTGTACATCAAGCTCTTTACTGATAATCCATCTCACTAGTCTGCCATCACCAAATTTTTTGAATGAATTTTTTTTCTACCATCTTTTTCTATTTTTAAGACAAACTCACCTTCACAATGGGTTCTCTCATTTGGTTTAGGGAGGATTTCTTTTTTAACCAAAGAACCCCACCCACAGTCATGACACTATTGCTCACACTAGCATTCATGCACTCGTAGTGACAAGTGTTCATCTTCTACTATGCTTGCTTCAGATGGCTTACATAAACACATATGTGCAAGCAGGAACAGACAGGTACCATATGACTGAGTGTGTAACATTGAAAAGAAAAAGAGAAAAGAACTACTACCTATTACTTTTTCACTACCAACTATCAATCTCTTCCCTTGAAATCCTACTTGATCCCACAAAATCATTCCTCCCTCCCACCCACCACCACCTTGTTCCTTATTTATGTACATGGCTTCATGATACTCCTACACATGTGTCAGGGATTTGACAGCAAGCTCCTAAATCACACACCATCTAGAGCTCTAATGTACTAGGGTAGACATGGCAGCAATCTACTGATCTTGAGCTTGAGTGTACCATTGTCACATTTGGCTTTTAAGTGAATCACTTTAGACTGAACTCAAGCATATTTGGGATCCAAAAGGTCATCTGGAAGACTGTCAGTAATCCAGAAAACACTTGATGATTCTTAAATTTAAAAGAATATCATAAGTGACAAGAGGTGTGGGGTTTGAAATGCCCCCCCACACACTCATGTGTTTGAATGCTTGGCACCCAGGGAGTAGTAGGAGATGTGTCCTTGATGGAGTAGGTATGGCCTTGTAGGAGGTAGTGTGTCACTGTGGCAGTGGGCATTGAGGTCTTATGTGCTCAAACTATGCTCAGTGAGACACACAGTCTCCTTCTGCTGCCTGAGGATCAAGATGTAGAATCCTCAGCTCCTCCAGCGCCACGTCTGTCTGCATGCCACCATACCCCACCACAATGATAATGGACTAAACCGCTGAAACTGTAAGTCAACCCCAATGAAATGTTTTCCTTTATAAGAGTTGTCGTGATCACAGTGTCTCTTCACAACAGTTAAATCCTAACTAAGACCAAAATCATATCTAAAGCTTGCTGGTGGTTATCTATGGGTGAATATAGAACATAAAAAAGACAGGGACAGAAAAGTTCCCTGGGCTCCTAATTTTAATGAATCAGTAGGCATGAAGATTAATCTGAAAGAAAAATATCAACAAAATATCAATAACACAGATGATTGATCAGGGAAACAGGCTCAAGGTCATTTCTTGTTATTCAAGTGGTTCTTTGGGAAAACAGAAACAAACACACTGTTCCAAAATTGCCTATGATCATGAAGGAAGCTACCTCCCCACTCCAGGAGAACGTGGATTCATGGCAGAAGTTAACATTGCATACAAACCTTCCTCTGTACCCACTCCTGAGATTTGATTCCTAAGTCTAGTGACCGAAAACATCAAGTAAGCATGAAGGCAATTCCCCCACCTTAGGAAAGTTCCACATCCTTTATCTGACTGGAATCTATCCCAGCCTCAAAAATTCTGGTCATTAGTTTCTCTACATCTTCTGTACTTCAAGCTCAACTACTCCCCAAGTCGTCTATTTGGGGGCAGCTCTAAGAAGTTCCAAGAGACACAATTCTACTTAATTCTGTTTTCTCCTCTGGTTCCCAATCATCTGGGTCCCATTTCCCACTGACAAGCTTTTACAAGAACTGATTTATAGGCAAAGATTATATCTGTTTTCCCCCATTCCCGCATTCTATAAGGTTTAGGGTTCTATTACAATAGTAAATTACTCTCTTAAAAGTTATTATTACATCCATATCTCTTTGTTTCTTTGTTCCTGGTGAATTGAGTCCTGTACTTCTGCAAGCTCACCATTTCAACCAATGGCTATGTTATTTTAACTTCTCTACTTCTGGCTGTTAACCTTCCATTATTACCGGTACTACTAATGTTGTGAAACACTTCCCAAGCACATGCTAAGCCCTCCAGACTTGCCTAATCATTACATGAATTAGACAGTTACGTTTCACACTTACTCATGAATCAGAGGTATAGCTATCTCTGTTCTGTAGTGGAGTAAACAGATTCAGCTTGGTTAACTGACTCAAGATTACATCACTAATGAGAGGTATACACAAGATTGAAACCTAGGAAGTCTGATTCAAATCCTATGCCCTTGATCCTCTATCAGGAACAGCTTGTAACAATTCTCATCCTACACAGAGTGATCATACATGGTGCCTTGTTAGTTTAGACTGTAATTGTTCCATAATTATTAAATAATCCCCCACACAAAATAAAAATTCCAATGTAGGTGATATATTACATAACCATACTAGTCATAGGCTCCCTTTTCCTGTATTCACAATTTCTAGTCTTCTTAAGGCCTGTCTTGGACACATGACATTCACAATGTCTAAGTCTTACAGCTATGTCAGTTATGTATTAAGCTTGTTTTTCTCATTCTCCTGCAAAGATGGGTTTAGAAAAAAAGCCACACGTGTAGTAAGTAGCTAAATCTGGCAGAATAAAATCATAGATATGTCTGGTTCTGAAATCTCTTGTCTGTATTTTTTTCCTGCAGTTCATTCTAATCACCTTAGGTCCTCTCTTTGGATGTCTCTGGGTGGTACCTTTTCTTTTACCTTGTATGATGATTGCATATCTATCTTCTCTCAATAATAGATGGGACCTACATAATACAACTTCTCTTCAGCACTCAGACCATTTGACTGGCCCCTATAAATCCCTTGGTAACTATTCCCTTACATTTTTATTTGGTAGTCTCATTATTATGCACATGTAGCTCAGGTGTTGAATTTAACTCTATTTTCTGGCTTTCCTTCAGGCAAGCTTCTCAACTATTCAGCCCACGCACTACTCTATGCTCTGATACAGTCAGCCACAGTCTGCTGAACACAATTTCCACCCGATGATTAGAAAATGTGGTCCAATCAAAAGCACATCTGCCCCAACATCCTCCTTTATAACGTGTGGGCACTGGGTGCCTCCTCCCACATTCTGAAAGCACCAGCCCTTTTCTTACTATCTAAACTGCAGTCACAGATGCATTTTTTCCTTTGGAAATGAGAATGAGTTTCACTTTTCATGTTCAAAGCTGGAAGTGGATTAAAAACAACATATTTTGATCTTCTACTCAGTGCCTGATGCTCAGGATCAAATGGATTGAAATCAGCACATGTAAGTTTGATGCATAGTCAAATCACTTGGGAACTTTTAAAATACACACATGCCCAGTGCCCACGACAGACAAATTATACCAGATCTCTGGGATTTAGGGTTTCATTGACTTCCCTCAAGCTATTTTCTCTGCAACCTGGTTGAGAGACACCAAGTTGGAAGGGATTTACCCATCTCCAAAGAGACTACTGAAGACATTTTGAAAGCTTTCCAAAGAAAAGAATCTGGAAATAAGGTACAGAAGATTCCCCATTGGAGCAGTCTAAATCCATAGATTATATATTATAGCAACTTCTCCAATCTGTGCTTCTAGAAGAATGCAGAATATCCCAACCCCCTTCCTGCTCCATGAACTATTTAACAGATGAGCATCTGCATTTCATCATTTTGTGTTTGTGTTTTGCCTTTTCTTCACACCATGCCTCTCTCAGCCCTTTTTAGCTGTGTGGCTCAGGAAGAGTTCCCTTTTTTCTCCTGGGACCCCTGTGCCTATTGGCATACTAGCACAGGCTTTTCCTGGTTCTGTTAAGACTAAATGAGGCAATGTGTAAAACAAAAACAATACATAATACAGCTTCTCTTCAGCACTCAGATCATTTGACCGACCCCTATAAATCCCTTAGTAACTAACAAACAACCAAACAAAATCCCTACTAAAATTAAGTGTAGGCCATTCTGCAGACATAGGTTTTTACCTTTCTTTCTTAGTCTAGGCCTAAGGAGAAGGGAGCATGGGCAATGATAATTTTATCATTCAAAACCCTCACCAAAATGGAACTGCACTGCTATTGTCAGTGGGGTTTGCAAGCTTATTCTGCTTTGCTCCTTTACACATATTTCCACTATTATTTTCATGAAAAGGTATATGGGACAGTATAGAAAAGTGACGTGCTTTCATCATGGATCTGAGAACTAACTCCATGGAAAGAATCAAATGAAAACCTATTGCCTCCAGTCCTTGTTTATTAATAGCTAAGAGGCTCTGACTGGGGACCCTTGCTTGCCTCAGAGACTGAATTAGCTGCCTGGGTTAGTGACTGCTCACTATATTCTTTGTATCATGTTTAAGATCTAAGTCTCCCATTAGGTGAAAGTTCATCTCCAGTTGATGACCTTGATTTAAATGTTCCCAAATCACTTACATGGTCTACATGTTATTAGCAAGGAGTCCTGGGCTGCCTTGACCCAGTAATTTCATTTATGCCGAGCAATGTTAAGCTCACTGGTACCATAAGGAGAGCCTCACATTTGGGCAGAGTTATAACAATCACCATCACTATCCTCACAGGGCTTACCCTCAATTATGCACACCTTCTGCTACTGTCATTGAGTTCACCTTTCAAAGCATGCTCAGCTAGGCATGATAATTATGTCTGTGTTCTATAAATGGAATATGACACAGTCTCAAAGAGCCATATTTCATATTGATACCCAATTATATCTGGAATGGTTTTTTTCCCTTGGTTTAAAAGGAATTGGTGATGAAGGTTAATGATTGAATTAAGTTCCCTGCCCACCCCCACAGCAATCTTAGTTTTCCTCCTGAATGGAGGCTTGCATAGCTCATGGGAGGTGCGGGGATGAAGGGAGGCACAGAATGGCAATTTGTATTTTTCAGTTGATGACACTTTTATGATCGCATCTTGAACTAGTAACACAGACTTAGGGAGTTGCAGGGAGGCAGTCATGGTCACCAAAGTTCATGTTCAAGTATGCTGATGAAGAACATACTGTGAATGACCAGCCAAGCAATCAAAACTCTTCTCTTGACAGGGGCAAAGGTCTTAGTCTACATTTTACTGAATTCTTAATCTATTTGGGAAAGATATGAGGACACTTTTTAACTCCTTCTATATATTCAGGGGCAGTAGATATGATTTAGACATTGTTCCCTCTTTCCATCTCACATCAAGGGGCATTGGTTGAATCTCTGTCTAATGATGAATGGTAGAAGGTAATTTGGATACGAAGTCTACTCCACCACTCATCTGCTATGGAATCATCCATTTCCTTCATTCCTTTGTTCTACTCATTAGTCCAAAGCACACTTATGTTCCTCCCTTAAGCAAAGTATGTGGGAGGAATCTATTAGCAAACGTGTACTTGAAGAGCATTTGTGAGAACAGGAGTAGGCTTCTGTCTCCACAAAGGCTATACTTTAAGAGGCAGAGAGAGTTACAAGAAATATGTGAGCTGCTTACTCTGTGAGAAGATCACAAAAGCTGAGAAAAACAAGGTAGATAAGACTACAGCGATTGATAGCAAAGAGAAGGGTGTCCTCTACATCATTGAGAAGGTGTGCATTGGGCAGCAGTAGTCATGTGCCAGCCTTAGCTGGCAAAGAGTGGGGAGAAACAGTCAAGGCAGAAAGCAAAAGCATTGAAGAGGGTTGACAGCTGGCCCAGGAGGAGCCTGTGAGTTAGGCTGGTGGGCGGGGAATCAGAGAAGCAATGTTTAGCAGGTTACATGATTCCTTAAATCACTGTGGAAGCTCATGTTCCCTTTGAGCAGAAGAAGACTCATTGCAGGTTTTAAGTAGAATAGTAGCAAGATACAATTTCAGTTTTCAGTGACCATTTGTGGCTCTTCATGGTGGGATGGAGGGGGTACAGAAAACATAAGCAGAAGGGATGGCATTTAAACTTCGAGTCTTAGGTTTCTTATTTAGCTTAAGGTCCAGTAGGCTCTTTCTACAGACTATTTCATTGTTCCAGTGCTAAAATGATCCTGTATCTTCTATTAACACCAATTGTACTTATCTCTATTTTGGGAACAACATTATGGGCTTCTTTACAAAGTTTCCAAAATTTCTGCTGGGTCTGGTTGACCACACCTAGTCAATATGCCACCGCTAATCTTCAATCCACAACTCTAGATTCAGGACCCCAACTGATAACCAGGATAAAAAGAGAACCTTGTCTAGTATCATCTCCTACACTACAAGACCACACTGGCCAGACAAAGCGAGGTTTATTCTCCCACTTCCTTCCTTCAGGCAACCATATTCAGCTCCTTTACCAGCTCCACAGTGATACTGTTTCTGCTGCCTCCTTTGTTACTATCTAACAAACCTACCTTCCTCTTCTTCATTTAATCCTCAAGGCAGAAGTGAAAATAATTATTCAGCTAACAGCTTGCTGACAACATAGAGATGAAGAACAAGGCACACTCTTCATTTTTGACTGTAAGCTATATGTATACTGCAAAGTGATCTATAAAGAGTATTTCATATTTTCTCTTTGCTCATTGGATCACATAATCCAAAAGATAATTCTGAGATGACTTTTACTCTCTCTGTCCTCATAATTTTCCCCCAAATTTGCTTGGTTTACAGGGCTCAATGTGCTCTGATGGGGTGATAGGAAGATGGATGGGGGGGCGATATAAGATGAAGCTTATCTGTGAATATAAAGAAATATGAGGACTATGATACTGCTTAGAAATTCTGGATTGGTGCTTGTATAGCAGCCTTTATAATTTTTAGACAATTGCTAAGAATTAAAACCCAGAGGCATGATTTGCAACCCCATATATCCCCAAAAATAGAAATTTATGGTTTCCTTAGCCCTGACAGCATTGATATTCTGCATAAAATTTCCATAAAGAACAGATTATGTCTCATCTTTCCTGCATAGCATCAACTCTGAGTTATATACAATGTACATTAATAAAATCTCACAAGATATCAACATTGTGTCCTACCTTTCTTTAAGTTGTGAATGTACTTTGAAGATAAGTTTTCATCTGGTAAAGTGGCTTAACCTTAAAAACTACCTTATTAATTGTGAATTTTCATCTGATGACAATAATTCTCATAAAATTATAAGAATTCTTCTGCATGAATTGGGCTATTATATATAGCATGCTACTTTAATCTCACACTGGCCAGAGACCCAGTAGTGCTTGATTATATACAGCTAAAGTGTGTGTGTGTGTGTGTGAGCGTGTGTGTGTGTGTGTGTGTGTGTGTGTGTGTATGAATTTCCTGATGAAATTTTAATATTTCTATCAGATGACAGAAATCTATGAGTATTAGGGACTGCACCTTTAGTTATTTTATCATATTTTACATAGAAGGAATTAGGTGTACAATGGAGATATAGTGAGGACTTTCTCTTTGACTCCTTTATCTTGGGACATCTTGAGGCTGGATATGGTGAGGCTGCTTTCCTGATGGCTCTGTGTGTAACTTGTCTCCCATTTCTGGGTTTTCAAGAGAGCAGCCATTTGGCAAACGGAAAAGCCTTGTTAAAGATTTACTCTGCCTGCTGAATTAATCTGTATTTTATTTCTGCCCCATTTCTCATCCATGTGAATTCTGGAAGTCTCAGTTTCATTTGGATTCCTGTGACTGTTCCTGGTAAAATTTGAAAATAAATCAAAGTCATGTGTTATTTCTAATAGATAATTAATGATAGGATGTCCCATCTAGGATGGTGTCCTTATGGCATCAAAAAACCTATACAGTAGTTTCTTTCAGAATTAAGCTTTTGTCAGTTTCTCTCGTCACTTGATTAGTATTTCCTCAGTACCATTCAAGACTAAATGAAAAGGTGGGGGAGATAATTCAATGGCTAGAATGTTTGCTCTACAAACATGAAAACCTGAGTTCTGATGTCCAGAAACCACATAAAGTCACATGTTTGTAGCACTCAGCTGTAATATCAATACTTCTATTGTGAGATGGGAAATAGACATAGTGGAATCAGCAGCAACCCCAAGCCAGCCAGCCTGTTCTGTATATACACTGGCAAGCAACAAGACCCTCTCTTTTAAAACATAGACAATGAGGACCAGCAAACACTTAAGGAGATCCTCTGACATCCACATGTGCACTATGCTCATATACAGGAACAAGCAACATACACATGCATGGATACACATCACACTTTCACACATAGGACATTTTACAAAATTTAAAAATGACCAGAAGGATACAATGTAATCACTTCCCAACCTAGGAATTTAGGCAGGTAAAACCTTGCTTCAATTCAAATTTCAGACACTGTATACACATGAACAACAAAAAGATAAAGAGAGAAAGATATCAAAATAACTCTGGTCTTATAATATATGGTCTCTCTTGCGGAAGACATGTGGATATAGGGTGAGTGTTGGAAATGTTTCAGGTTGTGTTTGCTAAATGTTATAACAGGCGGATAAGGTTCAGGCTTACAGGGTAGAATTGCATGCATTGGCTCATCTAGAATATGGCAAACCAAGACATCCAGGTAACACTATAGGGTAATCTTTCCTAGGAGGATAAAAGGCTGCAAATGGTGATTACAGATGAGCTGTTACTCCACAGTCTGAGAATCTCTGTATTTCTCAATTGTGAGACAGAGGGACAAAAGAAACCATGGGCATCACTAGGAAGAAACTGAATCTCAAATTGAAAAACAATCTGCAACTTCAAAGGGGAAGAAGCTGACAGAAAAAAATATTTTAATTAATTAAAGAAATATCAGGGCTGTTCATTGGTAGGGATTTTTTCTTAGGCGTATTTCAGAACATCTGTGCTTGTTTCCATGGAGATGCTGGTAGGTTTGTTGTTAATATACCATATGAACAGGAAAGAAGAGAAAAGTACCTGATGGGAAACTAAATATACACCTTCCCAGAGAGTCTCCGAGATGCTTCGGCCTCTCCTCTAGGTAGGGTTTGTTTCAGTTGGTATGTGAGTTGTGCCAAGCTCAATAGACATTAACTATCTTTGGAATCCTGATAACCTTCTATAAATTTTACCAACAGGTCTTAGTCGTGATGCTTATTAGATGAAGTGATCTAGTCTGGATCAAAAAAGTATAAGTTTATATACTTAAAAATTTAAAGCAATGATTCATTCGAGGATGCCAACTCAAAAGAGAAGCCATTATGAAAAGCTTATATATCAAGTTCTGTTTTCTTATATGAGACATTCTCTGCCACACAAGGCAATGTTGTCTGTTATTTTCCTCCTATTTCCTTCTAAAGTACAGAAGTCCTTATAAGCTTCCTCTTGTTCTATTTTGCTTTTCTTTAACAGAAGTTTCTATCAAGGTGGAAAGGATAGTAGTCCTGGCACTCCAAGCCCCTTCTGTGTTTGTTCTCATTCCTCTTCCTGTCCTAAGATGCCATAGATTGAGCTTCCTGGCCTCCCTGATTCTCTAGTGATCCTCAGGGATTCCTGATGCTCTTCCAACCTTACTCCCTTTGGAACTAAGTCTATTTCAGTCCTAACCCTCCTCATTCTCTCTGTTGCAATGGGATGACAAAATCCTCCCTCTCTCAGAAGACTACTAGATGTTTTGTGCTTCAGATTTTGAGTTAAATAAGTCCTTACTTCATCTTAAATTCATTATTATTTATGATATAAGCAAATGATCTAATTTCATCTTCTGCATATGCACATACTACTGAGACAGAACTCCCTCAACTGTGTGTTCTTAGAGGCTCTTTATGAAAATAAGTTAACACATATGGATGTGTTGGGTTCTAGGTTCTCCATTGAGTTTCACTGACTTGTCTTAGTATATCTAAGATATTCATCTCAGAATATTCAATGTTGAAGAGAGGGGAATGTTAAATTCTATGGCTTGTCACGCTTATTCAATTTTTGGTTTATTTAAGAGCTTCCTAGATGACTGTAGTACAACTTTTTATTTCAAACAGAACAAATGATAAGTTCTAGAGTTTCCCATGAAATGAGCATGTGTCTACAAGTGCTAAAGCACTTTGGGTTGTTTTATATTGGTTGGCAAAGAAAAGATGAAACCACGTTACTCTCAAGAACTGCTCCTGAAGCACCAATATTCATGAAAATACAGTAGTCTAATATTGTGATGGCTATAGTAACAGATGCTGAATATAAGACTTTATCTCTAAGTAGTATTTAAAATGCAGTAATGCCTTAACTCCAAATTTTCAGTAATCTCCAGAAGTTCCCCAAAACTTTGAACTTTAGAAATTCACTTTTAATGTTTGAAATTCCTGGGGATAATCTAAGTAGTGGACATGCAAAGCCAGTACAAGATAAATTGCTAAAAAGGGTAAGTTTTTGTACCCTAATACTTTCATTATTATGAAAGGCTTTTAAGTGATTAGCTTCCAGTTGATTTCAAGCACTTCTAGCTTGTTGTTATTGTTCTTAAATGTACAATCACACAGATGTATAAAAAACATGTAAATGACCAAAGGAAATATTTATATAACTGATAAATTCTTAATACCTTAGTCACATTAAGTGGCTATGTAGTATATCAATAAACATTGGCAAAGATCATCTGAATGGGTCACAACTGCAAAATTCAGTAAAATAGAACAGAAAATCAAGTATCAGGAAATTTGGTTGGATCTTGGTCTGTCATCTTAGTTGATTAAAACTGAATACTGACATTATTTTTAAAATAACTAGAAGAATAAGATAAAATCTATAGAGACTTGACAGTTATTTAGTCTCTGAAGCCACTGCGTCCTGAGTTCTGATATCAAGCCCCATTTAAAACAAGATTCCTGCCTTTGAATCAATCTCTCTCTCTCTCTCTCTCTCTCTCTCTCTCCTTTGTTTCTCTTGGGAGCTCCCCTCTCCTTCCCTCTCTCTCTCTTTCCTTTCTTCCTTTTTCCTTCTCTTTTCTATTTCCTTCTCTGCTATCATAACCTTTCTGTTAATCATAATTATACCCATCTTACAATAAAGTCCTTTTTACATAGAAACAGTTGCAAAGTGTCTCCTGCTCTTTGCCACTGTCTTCCACTGTGTTCCCATGAGCCCTATGCAGCCATACAAATTGGCCTCCAAATAACTGAGTAAATTCACTTACCAAATCCGAACAAAATCATGACATTATTATTATTATTATTATTATTATTATTATTCAGTTTTTAGAGAACAGCAATAGTTTATTTAAATGGCCACAGTCACCTTTAGGGAAGGGCTCTGTGGTATGTATTAGCTCAACCCTCACTGCTCAAAAAAGAGAACAAAGCAAACATAGACTCACCAGCTTGTGTGAAGAGGTCTCATCATAAGTTAATGTCTCCATGACCTGGAATCTCTTCTCCAGGTTTCTGCCATTTGTCACCACATTCCACAGTTCCCTGTTGGAAGAAAGAAGGGTTGGTCATAAGTTCAAATCCAACTGTTTCTGCTGGTTTTGATTTAAAGAGTACTATATTCCATCACATTTGTACTTAACACAAGAAAAAATAAATTACAATAAAGTAAAAAGGTTGCTAAAATTTAGAAAACAAAGTTCTTTCTTCATCAAGGATATAATTAATTGTTCCTCAAGTTATTTTCTTTTTTTTTTTTAGACTAAAAATTTTTTTTCTTTTTTTCTTCTTTATTTATTTTGTATTTATCAAAAAAGTAAAATGAATTTAAAATGCTGAAAAGTTAACAATATTTATAAAGAAGATAAAAATCATAAACATGACTTATCAAGGGTGATAATGCAAATAAGTTTGCTACACATAAAAATACTAACCCTAACCCTAACCCTAACCCTAGCCCTAACCCT
>PVIH01023937.1:0-23797 GCA_004025045.1 Sigmodon hispidus
TTATTTCTTTTTCAGCTCTTCTATCTTTAGTGTATAGAAGGGCTACTGATTTCTTTGAATTAATCTTGTATCCTGCTACATTGCTGAAGGTGTTTATCAGCTGTAGCAGTTCCTTGGAAGAATTTTGTGGGTCACTTATGTATACAATCATATCATCTGCAAATAGAGATAGCTTCACTTCTTCTTTTCCAATTTGTATCCCTTTAATCTCTTTTTGTTCCCTTATTGCTTTAGCTAAAACTTCGAGAACTATATTGAATAGATAAGGGGAGAGAGGACATCCTTGTCTAGTTCCTGACTTTAGTGGGATTGCTTTGAGTTTTTCTCCATTAAGTTTGATACTGGCTGCCGACTTCTTGTAAATCACTTTTATTATATTTAGGTTTCTCCCTGTATTCCTGATCTCTCCAGGGCTTTAATCATAAAGGAGTGTTGGATTTTGTCAAAGGCTGTTTCCACATCTAAGGATATGATCATGTGGATTTGTTCCTTTAGTTTGTTTATATGATTGATAACATTTACAGTTTTTCGTATGTTGAACCAGCCCTGCATTTCTGGGATGAAGCCTACTTGGTCGTGGTGGATGACATTTTTTATATGTTATTGTAAACGGTTTGCTAAAATTTTACTGAGAATTTTAGCATCAATATTCATGAGGGAGATTGGTCTGTAATTCTACTTCTTTCTTGTGTCTTTGAGTGGCTTGGATATTAGGGTGATTGTGGCCTCATAAAAGGAATTTGGCAGTATTCCTTCAGTTTCTACTGTGTGAAATAGTTTGAGGAGTAACGGTAGTAATTCTTCTTTGAATGTCTGGTAAAATTCTGCACTGAAACCATCTGGAGTAGGGCTTTTATTTTTGGGGAGGTTTTTAATGACAGCTTCAATTTCCTTAAGGGTTATAGGCCTGCTTAGGTAATTATTCTGATCTTCATTTAATTTTGGTAGACGGTACCTGTCCAGAAAGCTGTCCATTTCTTCTAGGTTTTCCATTTTAGTGGAATACAGATTTTCAAAATATGATCTGATAATTCTCTGGGTTTCCTGGGGGGTCTGTTGCTATATCCCCCTTTTCATGTCTGATTTTGTTGATCGAACACTCTCTCTCTGTTTTTTAATTAGTTTGGCTAAGGGCTTATCTATCTTGTTAACTTTCTCAAAGAACCAACTCTTAGATTCATTGATTCTTTGTATTGTTCTTTTTGTTTCAATTGTATTGATTTCAGTTCTAAGTTTGATAATTTCCTGCCATCTACTCCTTCTAGATGAGTTCGCTTCTAATTGTTCTAAGGCTTTCAGCTGCACTTTTAGGTCTCTAGTGTGGGATTTCTCAAGGTTTTTTATATAGGCATCTAGCACTATGAATTTTCCTCTTAAGACTGCTTTCATTGTGTCCCACAAGTTTGGATACGTTGTAGATTCATTTTCATTGAATTCTAGGAAGACTTCAAATTCTTTCTTAATTTCTTCCTTGACACAGAGATGGTTCAGCTGAGTGATATTGAGTTTTCATGAGATGGTAGGCTTTCTTTGGGTTTATTGTTGTTGAACTCTAACTTTAGGCCCTGGTAGTCCGATATGTTACAAGGCATTATTTCCATTTTTTTGTATCTGTTGATATTTGCTTTATGACCAATTATGTGGTCAATTTTGGAGAAAGTTCCATGAGAAGCTGAGAAATATGTATATTCCTTTGCCTTTGAGTGGAAAGTTCTGTAGATATATATGAAGTCCATTTGCATCATAACCTCTTTCAGACTCCTCATTTCTCTGTTGAGGCTCTGTGTGGTTGATCTATCCAGGGTTGAAAGTGGGGTATTGAAGTCTCCCACTATTAGGGTGTAAGAATTGATGTGGTATTTGAGCTTTAGCAGTGTTTCTTTTACATAAGTAGGTGCTCTTATATTAGGGGCTTAAATATTAAAGACTGAAATCTCCTCTTGACCAATTTTTCCTGTGATGAATAAGTAGTGACCATCTTGGTCCCTTTTAACTGCTTTTGGCTTAAAGTCTACTTTGTTAGATATTAGGATTGTAACCCCTGCTTATTATTTCTTAGGACCATTTGACTTGAAAATCTTTTCCCAACCCTTTATTCTAAGACGTTTGCCCATGTCTTTGCAGTTGAGGTGTGTTTCTTGTAGGCAACAGAAAGATGGCTTCTGTTGTTGTATCCATCTTGTTAGAGTGTGATGTTTTATAGGAGAGTTGAGACCATTGATATTAAGGGAAATTAGTGACAATTGATTCATATTTCCTGCCATTTTTTTGTTGTAACTTGTTTGTATTTCCTTTCTCTAGGGTATTCTTCTGTGGACTTATTGATTGTTTGTGATTTCATGGGTATATCTCTGGTCCTTAGGTTGGAGTTTTCCCTCTAATACTCTCTGTAGTGCTGGATTGGTAGATAGATATTCTTTCAGTCTGACTTTGTCCTGAAATACCTTGTTTACTCCATCTATGGTGATTGATAATTTTGCAGGGTATAGCATTCTAGTTTGGCAGCCATGCTATTTTAGCATCTGTATAACTTCTGACCAAGCACTCTTAGCTTTCATCGTTTCCATTGAATAGTCAGGCGTTATTCTGATGGGTCTGCCTTGATGTGTGAGTTGGCCCTTTTCTTTTGCAGCTCTTAAAATTTTTTCTTTGTTCTGTATGTTTTGTGGCTTGATTATAATGTTGCACGCTGGCTTTTTTTGGGGGGGGTCATATCTATTTGGTGTTCTGTAAGCTTCTTGTATCTTTATAGGCATTGCCTTCTTCAGGTTAGGGATGCTTTCTTCTATGATTTTATTGAAAACATTATCTGTGTCTTTGAGCTGGTATTCTTCTCCTTCTTCTATTTCTATTATTCTCAAATTAGGTCTTTTCATGGTGTCCCACATGTCCTGAACATTTTGAGTTATGGCTTTTTTAGTTTTACTATTTTCTTTGACTGATATATCTATTTGAGCTACTGAGTCTTCCATTTCAGAGATTCTATCTTCCATCTCTTGAACTCTGTTTGTTATGCTTGTATCTGTGTTTCCAGCTTTTTTCTTCAGATTTTCTATTTCCATCTTTGCCTCATTTTGTGCCTTTTTTATTCCTTCCATTTCAACTTTTATTTCAGATTTAGTTCCTGGCATGTTTCTTTCATAGATTTGTTCCTCTCTTCCAATTTTTTTGTATTTTCTTCTATTTCTTTAAAGCTATTTTTCATATCTTCTTTGAGAGCTTCGATGATCATCAAAAAGGAATTTTTGGTGTTGCTTCCTTCTCTTTCGTCTTCATTGCTCAGTTCAGGTCTTGTATTTTAAGATCACCACTCTCTTCTGGAGTTACCATGTTGTTCTTTGTATTATTATGTAATTTTTTGCACTGACATTTGCCCATGGCTTCAGTGGTTCATGACTAGATGGCTCCTTGTCAGTTGTGGCACTTGGGCTTGTGTGCCTCCTGTCACCTCTCTGGGCAGGGTCTGAATGTACCCTTCAGAGACCCCAGATATTATCTATTCACTCAGTTCGAATTCGAGTTGGGTAGCCATAAAATTCCCTAAGTAGCAGCTGTGGGTATGGTGACAGGCAAACTTTATCTGCACCTGTTACAGAGTTCACTGGGGCTTACTCTGCAGACAGCACCTGGTCCTGGAAGCAGAACTGGAACCAATGGGAGCTCAACTCTCCCTCTCTGGCTGGGATATAGGTGCTTGGGTCTGGTGACCCCTCCTCACCTCTGGGCGGGGTCTGAGTCTGTCCTTCAGGGACCTCTGTAGTTATCTGTTTGCTCAGTTGGAGTCAAGGTGGGTAGCCCTGCAAATTTCCTCAGCAGGAGCTGTTGGTATGGTGACAGACAGAGTTTATCTGCCCCTGTTAGGGATGAGCTGGGACTCTGCAGACAGTCCATTTATAGTTTTTTATTTTGAATTATTTCTGCATTTCTTGGATGAAGTCTATTTTCATTGTGGTGAATGACTATTTTTATATGTTGTTGTAATCAGTTTGCCAGAATTTTGTTGAATACTTTTTCTTCAATGTTCATGATGGAGATTGGTCTGCAATTCTTTTTCTTAGTTACATCTTTGAGTGGCTTGGATATCAGGGTGATTGTGGCCTCATAAAATGAGTTTGGCAGCATTTTTTCAGTTTCCACTGTATGAAACATTTTGTTGAGTATTGGCATTAGTTTTTCTTTGAATGTCTGATAGAATTCTTTGTAGCACTGTATTTGTGGATATGTATTGTTTCAACCTGTCTTTTTCATAAAATATCATGTTTACTCCACTTATGTTGATTCATAGTTATTCTGGGTATAGTAGTCTGGGTTGGCAGCCATGTTCTTTTAGTGTCTGTATGACTTCTGACCAGGACCTTCTTGCTTTCATTGTTTCCATTGAGTAGTCTGGCATTATTCTGATGGGTCTGCCTTTATAGATAAGTTTGCTCTTTCCTTTACAGCTCTTAATATTTTTTCTTTGTTCTCTATGTTTTGTCATTTAATTATTATGTGGCAAGCAGGCTTTTGGTGGGGTCTATTCTATTCGGTGTTTTGTAAGCTTCTTGTATCTTTATAGGCTTCTCCTTTTTTAGGTTGTGAAAGCTTTCTTCTATAATTTTATTGAATACCTTATCTGAGCCTCTGATCTGGTATTCTTCTCCTCCTATTCCTACTATTCTCAGGTTAGGTCTTTTCATGGTGTCCCAAAATTCCTGAACATTTTGTGTGATAGTTTTTTTGGTTTTATTGTTTTCTCTGAGTGATTTATCTATTTCTGCTATTGGGATTTCCACTCCAGAGATTCTCTCTTCCATCTCTTGGAACTTTGAGATCTTTGCTGTCTGAAGTTGCTTAACTTTCACTCTGTCCCAGACACCACAGGGCCAAGCTGTTCAGAGATGATGTAGCCTGCATTGGAGCACCAAGCAGTCTGTGATGTGACCCCTGGTATTGCTGTGGAAGCCTTCTCTCAGCCCTGGTCCAGGGCTGCAATTTCTATGATGTCAAATCCAGGACTGTGACTCTGACCTGTGGGAAGAGTTCCTCAAGGGGCCCAGGGGCTGGAACCTGATCACCTCTCATTCTGATCTGGACCTGGGATCCTTGCTGTTTGAAGCTGCCTGACTCCCACTCTGCCCTAAATACCATGAGGTCATGGTGTTCCTCATAAGTTCTCTTAAAAGAGGCTTGCCACATCAAGGTCCCTTCCTTTCTCTCTTCTGTTTCTCTGCCCCTGTACTTGCCCAGCAACTCTCCTGAATAAAGTCTTGTGTGACCCTGGTAGTGTGTGTATGTGTGTGTATAATCTCACATGTGAAATCAACACACATTTCTTACATAGTAGATGGCGTTGACAAATTTTTATATGTTGAACCATTCCTACATCTCTGGGGTAAAGCTACTTGGTTAATGGTAAATGTTCCTTTTGATGTGTTCTTGAATTCAGTTTTCAGTATTTTCCTGAATATTTTTGCATCAATGTTGATGAGGAATATTGGTTTGTAATTCTCCTTTTTTGTTGAGTTTTTGTGTGATATTAATATCAGGGTAACTGTGGCTTCATAAACAGAATTTGACAATGATTTTTCCAGATTTTATAATATGGAATAATAAGTAGTATTGGTATTAGTTCTTTTAATGTCTGGTAGACACCAGGACATTTACTAAACTGAATACTACTAGTATCATGATTTGTAATATCCACAAAATGGAAACAACCTAAATGCCCTACAACAAAAGATTTAATAAAAAATGTAGTGCATTTCCTCTGTATTGTTCATCAGTAAAAAAAATATTATCTTGAAATTGCAAGCCAATGGGTGGAACTAGAAAAATAATTCTGAGTGAGGTAACCCAGAAAGACAAGCATGGTATGTACTCACTCATAAGTGTATATTACATGTAAAGCAAAGGATAACCAGGCTACAATCTCCACAACCTCAGAGAAGCCAGACAACAAGAAGATTCTAGAAGAGATATCCATGGATCCTCCCAGGAGAGGGGAGATAGATAAGATCTTCTGAGTAAATTGGAATCATGGGGGGACAGGGTCAGAAAAGGTAGGAAAATCATGATGAAATTGAATGGTTGAGTTAGAGAATGACAAAGAGAGTAAAGAAACAGATATTTTGATAGCTGGGGCCATTTGGATGTTAAGAAAAGACCTGATGCTAAGGAAACCCTCAGGAATCCCAAGTAATGACAACAAAGTCTTCAAACAACAGTGGAGAGGGGGCTTAGACAGGCCTTCCCTTGTAATCGAATTGATGACCACTCAGTTACCATACAACCTACATCCAGCGACTGATGGAAGCACATCCAGAGATATACAGGTGAGCACTCAAGCTCTCAGTTAAGCTGAAGATAGAGAGAAAAGACTATATTAGCTGAAGACTTAAGTTTATAATGAGGAATCCCACAAAGACAGCTAACCTGAGTTACTGGGAACTCACTTACTCTGCACTGAGATCTGGTGAAACTTCACAAGAAAAAACTAGAAACTCAGAATGTAGATTGTAGTACAACAGGCCCTTAGGGCAAAAGAAATTGGCTCAAACCAGTTTCTAAATCATGTGCTTAATATACAATTGCCATATGCTGACATTCAAGGAGATGAGCACCATTTGTTGAAGTTTCTTTTTTCTTTACAATGTATAATTTTAGGGGGATTATATTATGTTCCATTGTAGATAATTCTTTGAACTATTGGTTTAAAAAAATGCTGATTGGCCAAAGGTAGACAGGAAGTGTGGGCAGGGCTACCAGATTAAGAAAATTCTTGGAACACCTTAGAGCAGGGCAGAGATGTCACAGGGATGTGACAGAAATACCATGAGGAGATGGCATCAGATGCAGAAGAATGAAGGTGAAATGTTGTTCTGAGAAAAGGTATTGGGCCACATGGCTAAGCAAGATGGGTGAGTTTAAGAGCAAGTGCTAGCTAGCAGTATACCTGGGCCCGAGGCTGACCAGCATGAGATGAATATAAGCTTTTGTGTGTTTCTTTTGGGCAAAGTGGCTGTGAATAGAACTGCTGGAATGCCAGACTGTCGGTCAAACTTCTGGTCTAAACCCAAAAGTACAAGCCAGAAACCTCTTAAAACATATAATTTTGACTTTTTTTGTAAAAAATCAGGTATGCATAGGTGTATTTGTGTCTGAGTCTTTCATTTGAGACAGTCCATTGATCCACCTGTCTGTTTTTATGCCAATGCCATGCAGTTTATACTGCTATAGCTCTTTAGAAGAGCTTGAAATTAGGGATTGTGATACCTCTGGAATTTCTTTTATTGTACAGGTTTGTTTTAGTTATTCTGTTTTGTTAGTTTTGTTTTTATTTTGTTATATGAAGTTGAGTATTTTCTCTTTTAAGATCTATAAAAATTGAGGTGAGTAGAATCAGAAAATGAAGAATATCCCGAGCTTGTATCCTCTAATATTATGAGAGAAAAATACTCTCATAGACACCACTTCCTTTATATTTTTTTCTAGCCTGAAATAAATGTAAAATACTTTTTCTTCTCAAAAACATAGTCTGCAGTATAGTGTCATAAAGTATAAAAAAGATTAAGTGACTGTTAAGTGACTGTGATACAAAGACTTACAAAATAAAAAAGCATTTCTAATAATCTGATGTCTTTGGAAGCTACCTAGGAAGATATTATCCACAAAATATAACAAATATATTTAAGTATAAAAGTTTATGATTATGTAGCTTTGACTAACCCAAAATACCCTTCATTATACAATATTTTTGAGTTATATAAATATAAATGAATGTGCATGTCTACATAATGCTATCTGGCTTTAAACTCAAGATTCTCTTGGCTCTGCCTCCCAAGTACTTGGACTAAAATTGTCTGCCATCTTTTCTAATGAAATTTTATGACATTTATTAAATATCACAAATTACCTAATAGTATTTTATCTAAGAGAAAAATTTCCTTATCAGTAATTGATAATACTGTTGACATAAGAATTTTGTTGATCAAGTATATATTGCAACTTTATGTGATACAATGAATACTGTAATACTGGTTTTTAAAACTGATCATGTCAAAACAACTAAAATGTTATAATGTTTTATTTCAGAAGTACTAAATTTATGTTATTGATGTACTCATTTCACAGGTACCTAAGATTGGCTATAAAGTTAAGCCTTAATTTTTCCTCTCACTTTCCATTGGGCTAATTAAACAATGTGGTGAATATCTTTTTAACAACAGTATCAAAAGCTAGCACATCATTTTTATCAATTGATTGAGAATAATTAAAATATTCTTTACTGGAATGAATTGATAGTGTATTATCTACAGCTATAGATTTTACTAGGGTTCTACTAGTCTTCTTAATAAAATAATAATGAAACACCATGATATGAACACACCTGTAAATACAAGTGTTATATATCATTTTCATGTCTTGCAAATTATTTCTTTTATGTTAAATAAAATTAAAATGGTTGTATAATTACAAGGCCAATGCAGAATCAAAACTCATTCCTTCATACTTGTTTATTTGCTGACTTTTAAGATAATTAGCCTTTAATGCTGGCCTGCCTTTGTAATGAAATAACAGTAATTTTTGTTCATTAGTGCTATTATAAACTTATAGTTTTCTTGTATCCTTTGTCAAGATCATTTATATTATTAATGTACAGACTCTCTATAAAAGCAAAATTTAGTCTTTCCTGGGACATGGAAGGAAGCATTCTTTTATATGACAAACCTAATGGTATAATATGTAAATTCCATTTACTATGGAATGTCTCCATCTTTCCAGCTCATTAATTGAAGCCTACATTTACAATTTAGTAGGCAGCAATGCTCTTCGAGTAATGGAATAGTCTCTTTGGGAAAATGTTGTGGGTGCCATGGGATGAAAAGATAATGTGAGAAAAATAATTCCTGAAAGGAGTGCAGTGAAAATACAATAATATGAATATCTATCGTACAGATTTTATTTTGTATTATATTAAAACCCAGATCCATATATTTGGGAAAACCAAAATATCAGAGAGACAAGGAACAAACTACAACCAATTGTCACCCACCCAACTCCTCAGGCTGAACAGGGTAGGACAAATTTTCATGTGTCCTCAGACTGACAGGCAAAAGGGAAGACCTTCTGCATTCTTTTGTGTTACCTTTCTTTCCTTGCCCAGCTGTATTAATCCTTGAATCAAATTTCCTAATGCCAACATTGAAGAGTGCCTGGTTTTGTTTAGCTTTGATCTCAGAGATCCAGAGGATCTCTGCTTGTTGAGCAATGGGATTAAAGGCATGGATCACCACTCCCTGACCTTCATGGCTTGACTCTGTGGGTGGCTCTGCCCTCTGATATTCCAGACTTTTTATGAAATATATAATATATCACCACAAGTATCAAAGCAACAATATTGTACTAAGGTATGAAATATAAATTTAATATGCAGAAGTGGGCGTTCTTAAGATAATAACCAATTTGTTTTCTAAAACCTACCAAATATTTAATAATAAGAATCTTAGACATTTTCCCCTACCTAATTCAATTTTCAACAAATGATAAAAAGAGATGGTTTTATATGAACATTACATAGCTAATTCTGCTCTACCCTTTCCTTGTGTGATGGGAAACTCTAAAATGTATTCAGTTTTACAATAGATACAGCAGACAACCTATCTATAGTTTGACTGTTTACAAATGTATATTTATCTATCCATAATACATTTGGACATATTCAAATTGTATATTTATCTATCCATAATACATTTGGACATATTCAAATTTTCATCATGTATTTCATTCTAAAATTCTCTAATAGTGTTCCTTGGTTTCAATGTTTACAATGAGCATAGGCTATAAACTCTAGACAGACCTAATTCAGAAAGAGAAGTAATAAATATTAGCTCATTTTTCCACAGCAATAATTTTTCTTAATTAGTGTTATTTAAAAATCTGTTTAAAACATCTTTAATATGTAAAATAAGCTAGAGAAATAAACTATGTCTCATAGGAGTATAAGGAAAGGCACACAGAGAAAATAACTAACTGGAAAAAGAAAAAGGTGTTCAACACCATGATCTCCATGTTTACAATGCTGATAACCTTACATTTACATAACAATGTTTTGCATATCTTATCTAAATTGCTATGTAAATGACAACCACCCCATAAGGTTTCTCTGGCAGAGTTAACTTGCTTAAGGAAACAAAATTACCTGAAACAATGGGCTATATAGTCACATTAGCATAAGAAGTATTTCATAAATCATACTCTCTCCACCTAACCTTATCTGTCTGAGAAAGAAAACAAATTCTTTACTACAGCACAAAACCAGGAGTATAATATCAAATAACTGAAAATTACTTTGGCCATCTCTGTGGCCATTTATTTAGATAGTTGTGGATTATAATGTGGATGCTAGGAAACTAAAACCCAGTCCTCTGCAAGAGCAGAAAGTTTTATTGATATGTCTCTATAACCTTTGTGTATTTTTATTGCTTAAAATGCAAAGGTTATGCTATTTCCAGACATGAGTTACTTCTATTGTGTATAAAACAGTGGCTTATCAGTCTGTGTCATTCTGTAAGATTATTTTGCAACCAATTTTGGACTCCATTCAGAAGGTGAAGGATGATTGAGCACCTAGGTAGGTCTGCAAACAAAACCAACTATTTTCAACACTTATGTGATAAAGACTGATAAATGACTTATTCTAGGGAATACAAAGAGTACCGTCATATAAATTTATTGAGATAAATTGAAACTATAGGGCTACAAGGGCATATTAAAATCATACTATGGAAATAAGACCCATGATCTTAAGGCTGAAGATTGTAACTCCCTTAACCTACCAGTGGTATCACAGAAAGCCAGTTATCTGTCACCTGAAACCTGATATGTATACAGGACAGAGCTAATTGAGAACTCCCAATTACCCTTGGGGCTTATGCTGAGTTTAGTCTCCAGTGTTAATGTTGCTTTTAAAAATATTATTAACTTATTTTTATTGTTATGTATATATGTGACTATCCCTGTATACCTATACATCTCCATGCAGGACATAAGAGCATGTTGGCTCCTCAAAGGAGTTAATGGAGTATATAATATGAATACAAAAAAATTAAACCTTGAATGCTGAGTCATTTCTGCCGGCATTAGTATGACCTTTTTGGACGATTTTCCTCATTCATCTGCTTATGCATTTATATTTAGAACTGCTTTTCTTATCTGAATCCAGTTCTGTCCTTTTATCACTCGCTGAAAGCCTGATTTAAAGCATCAGTTTCTCCCTGAGGCTCATTTGAGTTTGTTCTGAAGCCTGTTGAATTCTGCTATAGTCCCTTGATATATATAAAGCTTATACTAATTTTACCTCTCAGAGAATAAAAGTTGTCCTTTCCTATATCTCCTCTAATATTTGTTGTCATATTTCTTTATGCTAGGTGTTAGTATTTTGCACATAGAAGGATGGAACACGTGGACACGCTGCCGGGATGCCATGTTGAGTTTATTGCTGTGTGAATATCCAGGGAACAGTGTGGGGGAGGGTGTAAGGATTCTTGACATTCAACGTAGCTGGCCCAACTCTGGCCCAGGTGGGATGCACCTTGTACTGGGGCACGACTCTGGGCGTGTCTGTGTAAACCCTGAAGCACTGCATAAGGAAGCACCTCCCTGGACCATGGTTGGACCCTGAAGCACCTCACTGGACCCATGATGCATACCCATGCACGCCTCTTCCCTTAAAAGCAACTGCAAGCATGTGCTCTGGTCCTTTTTCTTCTCTGTCCCCTGACTTCTTTCTCACTCTTCTGTTTCTCTACCCGCCTGGGACTTTTCTCTTAAATAAACACCATGTGTGGCCTTGTTAGTGTGTGCTTGCTTTTATGTGTGGAACTAACAGAGGAGAGGAAGGAAAGAGAGAGAAAGAAGAGAGAGAAGGGGAAAACGAGAAAAGATAGTGTCTGCCATGTGGTTGTGGCTCTTTAAAGGGTGACCATGTAGACAAGGCCCAGGTATGGCATGGTAGCGACCCCCCCCCGCCCCCATCAGAGCACATACTTTGGATGGGATGAGGCCCTAAGAGGGCAGGCGGCCATGCCCAGGAGGCAAGCAAGGGCAACATTTACACACTACCACTAGTACCACTAGGTATTCTGACTAGAGTGAGATGTTATCTCAAAAAGTTTTCATTTATATTTCCCTGAAAACTAGGGATGTTGAATACCTTTTTTAAAAACAATTACTAACCATTTGTGTTCTTTTTAAAAGACTGTTTAGTTCATTATATCATTAAATTTAAATATCTGTCCTAAAAGAAAATATTTTAATTTTAGACGATATTTTAAAATAAAATATCTTGTTTTCTTTTTTTATTCATAAAAAAGTCTTTTTATCCGTGTATCCTCTGATCCCCCTCCCTTCTTTTCTTCCCTTCTTTTCTACCAATCCCTCCCATTCAGCCTTCACCCTATTCTCTCCCCACAAAGGACAAGAAGTCCCAAGTTGGGTCAGCTCAGCATGGTGTACCTACTCATCCCAATATCAAGACTGGATTAGGTGCTCCTATGCAGGGAATGGGTTCCAAGGTGCCAGCTCATTCACAGGAACACAGTCTGATCCTACACCTTGAGGCTCCACCTACTGCCCATGTCAGTGGACAGTTGCCTATCCTTGGAGGGCCTAGTTCCTTTTCCTATGGTTCTCCAGTGGCTGTTCTTGATGCAGTGTCTGTTCTTGATGCAATGAGATCCCCAGAGTTCCAATGAGCCATCTCTAAGAGACTTCTCATAATCCCTAGCCCCTTGCTCATACAGACCCTGACAAAGATGGACCAGAATGGCCCAGTGAGCAGTCATGGATCTCTGCCTCCTGATTTGTTGTTTTATTTACTTGGTGTTAAATTTTGTTGCTTTTTTAAAATATTGAATATCTCCCCCATCAATGTAGTTGGTAAAGATTTTCTGCCATTCCATTGGTTATCTTTTTTTACTATTGTTAATTTCTTTTGGTATGCAGAAACTTTTAAATTTTTTAGTATCATCTGTTTTTGAGGCTACTTCTGTTGTCTGTTCTCAAAATTCTTACCTATACCAACATCTTGAATATTTTTTGTTTTTCTCTAGTAGTTTCAAACTTTTAGGTTTTATTTTTTATTGTTTGAGACAACTTTTCAATTTAAATATGTTTTGCTAAATTCTTTCCACATCCTCTTCTCTTCCCTACTCATAAAACTTTAAATTCTTCCTAAAAAGCAAGTCAAAAACCCAATGCAACAACAAAATCAAAACCTAGAAAACAAATACAATATTGCCCAAAAGAAAGAAAAACAGAAACAATATATCACATTAAACTACAAAAAAGAGAGAGTGGGAGGGAGAAAGAGGAAGAGAGAGAGAGTCAGATACAGAGATGGAGACAGAGACAGAGAGACAGAGAGAGACAGAGAGAGAGAAAGGAGGGGAAAAGTCCATTAATTTATGGTTACCTACTCCTGATCATGAGATCTGCCCTGCATTGGTTGATATGTTCAGTATCATCCTATTGAAGAAAATTGATTTTCCTTCTTCTGACAGGCATAAATGATAGTTTTGCTGTTAAACTTTACCATAGTGGCTAACTTTCTATTTATATGTTCATTACAAAATAAAATATAATAATATAAAACAAAACTATCATATTGAATTTGAACAAGACAGACTAACATAAGGAAAAGAGCCCAAGAGAAGGCACCAGGGACCCACTTGTTCATGTGCTCAGGAGTCCCATAAAACACTAAATTTGAAGCCATAATATAAGTGCTAAGAACATGATATACACTTATATAGACTCTGAGCATGTTTTTCAGTCTCTGTGAGTTCATCCAAGTGGTGAACATTTTAATTTAGAGGTCCTTGTTTTTTGGTGCCCTCCCTCCCCTCTGGCTATTTTATTCTTTTTGTCTCTTCTTCTATAGTACTTCCTGTGCTCTGAGTGGAGGGATTTGATGAAGACACGCCAATTAGGGCTAAGTGTTCCAAGGTTTCTTACACTCTGTTTGATGTCTGTCTGTGGGTTTTTATATAAATTTTTAAAACTATTTTTTCAACTGAAGAATGGATTAACAAACTGTGGTACATCTACACAATGGAACACTACTCAGCTGTAAGAAAAAAATTATATCCCAAAATTTGCAGGCAAATGGATGGATTTGGAGAATATCCTCCTGAGGAAGGTATCTCAAACCCAGAAAGATAAGCTGGGGATGTATTCACTCATTAGTGGATGCTAAACAAAAAAAGCGAAAAGCAAAGCATGTACAAGCTGCAAACCACAACCCCTGAACAGCTTTGGATCTGAAACACCTGGAAGTGGCACCTTGGATCCCATTCCCTCTAGAGGAACACATGACTCAGTCTTGATGTTGGGGTGAGGAAACTGGATCTGTCAGGAGTGGATGCTGAACTGAGCAATATTGCGACCTTGGGATCTCCTGCCCATGCTGGGTAGATGTGGAGAAGAGAGAGTAACTAGAGGAGGTAAGAGCGGGAAGAGACTTTGAATAAGGATATACATGGATAGAAAATGTGACTTTCTTCATAATAAAAAAACAGAAAGTGAAAAAAAAAAAACTAGAAACAACCTAGTTGTCCCTCAACTGAGGAATGGATTAACAAGCTGTGGTACATCTACACAATGGAGTACTACTTAGCAGTAAGAAACAATAATATTCTATAATTTGCAGGCAAATGGATGGATATTTAGAATATCCTCAGGAGGGAGGTTTCACAATCCCAGAAATATAAGCAGGGGATGTATTCACTCATTAGTGGACTTTAAACAAAAAGCAAAGCATGTCCAAGCTGCAAACCACAAACACTGAACAGCTTGGATGGGCACTTTTGAGCCTGTTCCCTCCAGAGGAACACTTGAGCCAGTCTTGATGTGGGGATGAGGAAAGTGGATTTCCCTGGAGTGGATGCTGAACTAAGGCACCTTGGGACCTTGGGAACTCCTGTCCTTGCTGGGGAGGAGATAAGGAGATGGGAAGAAGAGTAACTTGTAGGGGCTATAGGGGAAGGGCATTTGAACAAGGGGATAAATGGATAAAAAAATGAGACTTTATTAACAGTAAAAAAAACCGAGGAAAAATATTTTTTTTCAACTATTTTCAGTATGTCTGATAATTTTGTAGACGTAGTTCTTATTAATAAAATGATCAGAATTTTATTTTTAAATCTGTATTTTTTATATTTATAATTTTACTTATGTATTATTGCATAATGATCATCTTCACCTTCTATTTTGCTTCTACCCTTTACCACTCTCTCCCCTTCCAATAATTATTTTTTCACATTTATTTTTATGTTTTATTTTTATTAACAATATTTGACAGGGCCATTGTGTGTCTGAGTTTGAAGCTATCCACTGTAGATCCATAACACATGTGCATTACAAACAACAGAATTAGCAATTAATGTTAGACTAGATGGTCAACAACTGATCAATGGATAGTGAATATATGGTACTAATGTATGGTACTAATAATGGAATGTTACTCAGTTATAAAAAATACAATTTTCAGGAAAATTGCAAGACATGGAAGAAATTCTAAGTGAGGTGATCCAGGCATCCAGGCACAATATCACAAACACCATGTGATCTCTCTTATATGAAGAACCTAATATTAATTCTTTATTATTGTATGTCAAACTTGGATTGTCCTTGCAATCCAGGAAACAATAAAGGGAATAGGGAATACAGATATTTCAAAAGATGGAAAATAGTAGAACATAATTAAAAGAAACATAAGAAGGTTGTAGTGTGGGTGGAAATGGTATGCAGAGAGGGAATCAGAAGAACTGAGGAGATGAGGTTAAGGATGGGGGAAATTAACCAGAACAAAGGAAATATGAAGAAACTATTTGGAAAGCAAGGCAATATCATTTGTGTAGTTCCTTGATACTTGGCAGGGAGGCCATGTAGCCAATTACACACTGAATGGATTCAACAGCCACTCTATAGGGGGAAAAGTAAACCAATGTCTGGTATAATATGCCTTTCAAACAACCTAGATTTGAGGAGGTAGTAGGCCCATGGAGGAATTTATCTTTAATGGTTAACTAAAGTGATAGAAATCAAACTGTCCTCAAAATACCCATGCTTGTACTGATTTACATAAATGCTGTTATTGATTTAAATCATAGACATCTTTTCTTTACAATGAATAGTGGCAACTACAAAGACTCTGGCTGCCCAAGATGGATTTCTTCCTATTATAATATATGAATGTGGTTTTATCTTTAAAAAATCACTTATATCAAAACCTCTAAGGATTAGAGAACATTATAGAACATGAGGTAGGATATACAAGAGCTGAAGATAAGATGTGGGGTTAGGAAACAAAACACCATATTCAGGGTTCTATACTGCAATTGTAATCATTGACTCACAACATCTTTACTTACCTGCACTACACTTAAAGACCAGGTCCATCAACAAGCAGTCAATAAAGGAGGAGATGCTCACATTTCCCTTAATTTATGTCAGAAATATTGGTTATGGATATATTCTGAGTGAGGGGAAATTACTGTCTTAAATTGAGTTTCAGGCTTTAGATTAAGGTCATTGATGCTCTTTGGGTTGATTTTTTAGAGGATCAATGGCATGAATCTAACTCTGTCCTTATTCTTTTAATATGTTTACTAGAATTGTTTAAATTATAAATTCTACCTGCACTACATATTTTTATTTTAAACCACTGACTTACTTACCCAGTTAATTTTATCACTTAGGTTTCTTTCTATTTGCTAATATAACCAATGTCACAATAAACAATGATAAAAACTACCATTTTGTTCATCATAAGGAATTTGTGAAATAATATACAAGTTTATTTTCTATTTTGAAAACTGTTGCCAACCTGTTGTACATTAAAGTTACACTTATTTTATGTCTGTCAAAAATATTAGACGTTGTGTTTTTTTCAATATTCTAATAAAAATTGTAACATTTTAATTTTTTTCATGTTAGGATTGATAATTGTATTTGCCATAAAGCTAATTTTTACTTTTTAATTTTGAGTAACATTAAATATACTTCATAAATTTGAGTCCTTTATGTTTATCTTTGTACCTGCCCTAATTATTCAACAATTTGTTCATTCTATTTCTTCTAATTTTGAGTTACAGTAAAAAAAAAAGATATGCTCTCATATTGTTTAACATCTAGTATAGGTAAACTGTATATCTCACTATGTAATAGATATGTACGCATTTGTATAATGTCTTGTGAAATTGTCATATAACAAACTCAAAAAAATCTGTTTACTAGCATGACAGTGGTATCACACACCTTTTAAAAATTTTTCTTATTTTTATAGAATAAAGTATCATTTTTATCCATGTATCCCCTTGTTCCAACTCCCTTCCCCCTCCTGACTCCTCCTGTTCAATCTTCAGCCTCCCTCTTCCCCACCTCACAATCCTCTCCTCAGAATGGGCAAGAGGTCCCAAGGTGGATTAGCTCAGCATCTACTCCAAGCAAGTCCAATTTCTTCATCCTAATATCAAGCCTGGGTTAGGTGTTGTTCTGGAGGGAATGGGCTCCAAGGTGCCAATCCATGCACAAAAACACAGTCTGATCCCTCTCCTTGAGGGTCCACATATTGTCCATGCCAGTGGACAGTTGCCTATACTTAGAAGGCTTAATTATTTTCCAGAAATTTCCCAGGTGGCTGTTCTTGATTCAGTGAGGTCCCCAGGGCTCTAGCCATCCATCACTGTGAGAATTTTCTCATAGTCCCTATCCCCTTGTTCATATGGAGTCTCCTCCCCCACTATCAGCTGGATCAGTGACTCAGCCCAGTACTCAGACATGTATCCCTGTCTCTACCTCTATTCCTTGTTGGATGTAAGTTCGGTGATGGCACTTAGGATGATTATTCATTTGATTGTGCAGAAAGTCCTGTTTAGGCAACAACTTCATTATTGGTAGGAGACCTAGCCAGGGACATCCTGTGAGTTTTTGCAGGTTTTCCTAGAACCCCAGTCTTTTTCTAACCCTGTAGTTGCTTTTTCTATTAAGATCCCTATCTCTTTTTTTCTCTCCTTCCTTGTTGTTTCATTCACTTAATCATCTCCTTCTGTTGTGATTTGTTCCCACCTCTTCTTCGTTGTGACCTATTATGCTCACAATTTTCTAAGGAGATCCTTATTTTCTCTTTATAGGGGACTCCCTGGATGTCTCTTTTAAGTTTCTCTTAGATCCCAAGCTGTTCAGTGTTTGTGGTTTGCAGCTATGGTGTTCTTTACTTTATTGTCTACATTTTTGGAGGATATATTTTAAGACACTATCATTCTATTTATTTATTTATTTATTTATTTAAAATGTTTTGCCATATCTCTCATTGCTCCCCCCCCCCCACTTTTCCCTCCTGTCAGTCTTTCCCTGTCCTCTCTTAGCCTCCCCCCCAACCCTCCCATTCTTTCCCATAAAAGGGAAAGAAATCCTAAGGTGGGTCACTTCAGCCCTGGCTTATTTGATATTTGCTAGGTTGCCCATGCTCACTTTGAGCCCAGACTTGTGGCACCATTTTTGCCTCATCCTGCCAATGTCTTTGAGTACAAGTATAACCTACTCTATGTTCAATCTTGTCTACAAGTGTTATATAACCTTATATCAGCTCCTTGCTTTGTTAACACAGTATTAACCGTCACTGCTTTGTGTATGCTCTTCTACTCTTTTTTTATGGGTTAAATACTTGTTGATCAGAGCTCATAATTTTTTTATGCGCTAGATATTTATTTTTCTTTAGATCTATTTCCTGTAGATTTTATATTTACGCTTAATTATCAGAGATACCACTTTGCAAATTTCATTTGCTATAGTGTCGAAGTTTGGCTTTGGTAGTTTCAAAGTTTGGCTTTGGTATCAAATGGCCCTCATGAAGTTCATTTATAATATCTCTATAATTTTTACTCTGAGGCATGAGTTTCAAAAGTGATGCCACCAGATTCTAGTGTATTTATAGTAAGATTTGTAATTTATTTATGATAGTGTTTTCAAAATGACCAATTAAATCATTGAATTTATCCCTGGCTAAAAGATTTAATTTTTTATAACTGTTTTTGTTTCCTGCAAATTATCTTTTTTTCTCAACTTCCTATTTAGTTAGGAAGTTATTTTAGTCTTTTATGATTTTTTAAAATAATTACTTAAGGATTTTATAAATAAAAACAATACGAGTGTCACATTTCACCTTGTCTGTATTCCAAAGCCTCTTCTGTTTCCCAACAACCCACTTTTCAATTTATTACCCTTTATTATTATTTTTTATTATTCAACTGAATTTTTTATTTGATGAAAAATATGCTCAGAGAAGTTACATTATTTTTTATGACATTTGGTTTTGAAAAGTCCCTATTTCTAAGGTTTTATGAAGACTCAAGTTAAATCATAGATCTTCACTACAAGTTCATTAAGTCTGAATTATTTGTACATATCCTCAAAGTTCATCATCCCAAAGTGCATCATCAGCTAGAAGGTTTGCATGTAGAAGAGGGAATATAGAAAATTATAGATTCTAAGCCAAGCCTTACTGGATTTTTTATTGTAATTTTTTACCTAAAAAGTTTTTTCTCATACCTTCTACTGCTCCCCTCTCTAATCTTCTTCATCCTCCCTCAACCACCCCAATTCTGCCCCTATCCATTTCCTAGAGAGGGCAAGGAATGCTAAGGTGAGGCAGTTTGGTTGGCATATCCAGTTGAAGTAGGTCTGAATCCCTAATCCCAGAATTAAGGCTGAGTTAGGTGTTCCTAGTAGGGAATGGGCTCCAACAAGCCAGATCATGCGACAGGAATAAATTCTGGTCTTACTGCAAGAGACTCCACAAACTACCAAGATCTTTTGACTGTCATCTATATTCAGAGGTTTTAGGTTTTTTTTTCATAAAGGTTCCTCTGCTCTTATTTCAGTGTCATTGAACTTCTAATAGCTTGGGTCAGCCATCTCTGTGGGTCTACTTCTCATGATCCTGATCTCTTTGCTCATATACTTTCTCCCCCACCCCCTTTCAACTGGACTGGGAACTTGATGCTTAGCTATGGATCTCTGCTTCTGCCTCCATCAGGTGCTGGATGAAGTTTCTATAAAGAAAATTAGGGTGGTCATTCCCTTGATTATAAGGAAAGTCCAGTTTAGGCACCCTCTCTACTATTGCTTAGAGTCCTAGCCAGGGACATCTTGTGGTTTCTTGGAGGTTTCCTTAGCACTAGGTTTCTTTCGAACCCCACTGTGGTTCCCTCTATCAAGATATGCATTTTTTTGTTCTCTCTCTCTGTTACTCCTCTAGCCCAACCATCACCTTTTTTCATGATTTATTTCCACTTCCCCTTGCTTGCTTCCCATTATAATTCCATTCTACTCAGGAGATATTGTCTGTTCCCCCTTTTAAGGGGAAACCCTGAATGACTCTCTTAAGGTCTTTTTTTTACCTAGCTTATTTAGAGGCTATGGTTTGCAACCTGGATATTCCTTGCTTTATGTCTAATATCTACTTATGAGTAAGTACATACCATGTCCATGTTTCTGGGCCTGTGTTACTTCACTCAGTATAATTAATACTCTCCATATCTGTCCATTTGCCTATAAATTTTTGGTTGCCACTTTTTACTGCTGAGTAGTACTTCATTGTGTAAATATATAAATGTACCACAATTTTTTAATCCATTCTTTAGTTGAGGGGCATCTAGGTTGTTTCCAGGTTGTGACTGTTACAAATAATCCTACTATAAACAAAGTGAGCATATGCCCTTGGGATAAGAATGTACATCCTTTGGATAAATGCCCAAGAGTGGTATTGCTGGATTGTTGAATAGATTGATTTCCATTTTTCTGAGGGATTGCCATACTGATTTCCAAAGTGGCTGTAAAAGTCTACATTTCCACCATCAATGGAGGACTCTTCCCCTTGATCCACATCACATTCAGCATAGGCAGTCATCTGTTTTTATTTTTTGTTTTTAGATCTTAGCCATTCTGAAAAGTGTAAGTATCACAGAGTTGCTTTAATTTGCACTTTTCTGATGCCTAAGGATGTTAAGTGATTTTTAAGTGTCTTTCTCTTATTTGAAACTATTCTGTTTAGAATTTAATATTTAGCTCTGAACCCCATATTTTTGGTCTTGGTCTCTAGCTTCTTGAGTTCTCTATATATTTTCTTTCAGATGTAGGGATGGTGAAGATCTTTTCCAATTAAAAAGCATTAAGAGAACAAAAGAAGATTAAGGGGATATGAATTGGAAAAGAAGTCAAATTATCTCTATTTTCAGATGATATGATTGTATATATAAGTTATCCCCAAAATTCTACCAGGAAATTCCTGTAGGTGATAAACATCTTCAGCAATGTATGGATGCAGAGACAGAGATCCATGGATGAGCACTGGGCTGAGCTTCCCTTACAGGTGACGAGTAGGGGAGAAGAGTCTGTATGAGCACGGGGATAGGAAACATGAGAAGGAGTCCAATAGAGATAATGGCCTGGAGCTCTGGAGACCTCACTGAATCAAAAACAGTTCCTGGGAAACCATAGGACAAAGACCTAGGCCTTCCAAGGTTATACAACTGTTGATTAGTATGGGCAGTATGCAGAGACTGTAGGGGTAGGATCAGACTGTATTCCTGTAAATGGGCTGGCACCTTGGAGCCCATTCCCCACAGAGAAGAACCTTAATATTGGGATGAGAAAATCAGACCTGCTTGGAGTGGATGTGCTTTGCTGAGCTGACTCACCTTGGAACTTCCTTCTCTTTTGGGGGAGCACATTGGGGATTGGGAAAAGAGAAGGATGAGTGAGCAGGGGGATTCATGGAAAAAAGACCCTTTTTAATAATAAAAAAAGAATTATAGAGTTTAGCATGTGATTAATACTTCTGCTGGAGATGATGCTTAAAAATTAAAGTACTATATTTTATTGTGAAGTGTTTTACATAGCTGTTGAAGATGCAGAGATGGTCTCATTACTTCTTTTCAAAAACATTGAAAATTTTGTTAATGCCAGTATTCTGCTACAAATGCCAATGTTTTGTTGGATATTTTACAAACTGAATTCTTCCTTTCTGAGAATAAAAGGCCAATAAATAAAGAAATAAATATAAAATAAATATATGCATTGACAGTAAATGGTACCCCAAGCACATTCTACCCAGAACACAGCTGGCATGGTAATGATGCAGGGACAGCCAAGTCCCTGGGCACACAGCTGAAAGATGAGAGGTCAAGCAGGGACTTCTGCTCTCTGAACCCAGGCCCTGAGATGGGACATGCAGCTTCAGATTCTAGTGTATTTATGGTAAGATTTGTAATTTATTTATGATAGTGCTTATCTAAACTACCAAAAAACAGAAAGAGAGAGTATCCAAATTAACAAAATCAGAAAAATAAAAGGGAGACAAAACAACAGACACCCAAGAACTCCAGAAAATTATCAGGTCATACTTTGAAAATCTATACTCCACAGAAATTGAAAACTTAGAAGAAATGGACAGCTTTACGGCCAAAATTAAATCAAGATCAGATTAAAGACCTATGTAGACCTATAACATCAAAGGAAATTGAAGCTGTCATTAAAAGTCTCCCAAATAAAAACTGCCCAGGCCAAGATGGTTTCATTGCAGAAATCTACCAGACATTCAAAGAAGAGCTGTTCCATACAGAAGAAAATGAAGGAATATACCCAAACTTGTCTTATGAAAGCAGAATAACACTGATATCCAAGCCACTCAAAGATGCAACAAAGAAAGAGTATATCAGACCAATTTTCCTCATGAACATAAACATAAATATTCTCTACAAAATTCTGGGGACACTGAATGCAACAACATATAAAAAAGTCATTCATAATGATCAAGTAGGCTTCATACCAGAAGTGCAGGGATGGTACATCATGTAGAAAATTGTAAAAGTCATCCATCATATAAAAATACTGAAGTAAAAAAAAAAAAAAAACACATGAGACTCGCCTTAGATGCTGAAAAAGCCATTGACAAAGTCCAATAATCCTTTATGATAAAAGTCCTGGAGAGATCAGCAATACAGGGGAAATACCTAAATAAAATAAATGTGATTTACAAAAACATGATGGCCAACATCAAATTAAATGGAAAAAAAATAAAGCTATCCAACTAAAATCAGGTACTAGACAAGGCTGTGCCCCTCCCCTTATCTATTCAAAGTAGTTCTCAAAGTTTTAGCAATAGCAATAAGAGAACGAAAGGAGATTAAGGGGATATAAATTTAAAAAGAAGAAGTGAAACTATCTTTATTTACAGATGGTATGATTGTGTACATCAGGGACCCACAAAAGTCTACTAGGGAATTTCTACAGCTGATAAACACCTTTAGCAATGCATCAGGATACAAAATTAACTCAAATAAATGAGTAGCCCTCTTATACACTAAAGATAAAAGGGCAGAAAAAGAAATATGGGGAACAGTATCCTTTATGATAGCTACAAGTAGTATTAAATACCTCAGCATAACTCTAACCAAAGAAGTAACAGATCTGTTTAACAAAAACTTTAATTGACTAAAGAAAGAAATTGAAGAGGGTATCAGAAAATGGAAAGATCTCCCATGTTCCTGGATAGGCAGAATCAACATAGTGAAAATGGCAATCTTACCAAAAGCAATCTACAGATTCAATGCAATTCCAATTAAAATCCCAACACAAGTTTTTATAGATCTTGAAAGAAAAATACTCAGTTTCATTTGGAATATCAAGAAAGTCAGGAGTGTCAAAACAATTTTGCTCAACATTAGAACCTCAGGAGGCAACACTATACTTGACT
>PVIH01023938.1:0-23791 GCA_004025045.1 Sigmodon hispidus
CTTCCTCGCTATTCTTCCTATAGAACCTCAAGAATAGTAGCTGAGTTAAGTGGAGAAAGCATGGAACATAGGAATATACTACAGAATTTCTGGGGGCTGGAGAGATGGCTCAGAGGTTAAGAGCACTGACTGTTCTTCCAGAGGACCTGAGTTCAATTCCCAGCAAAACCACATGGTGGCTCACAACTATCTATGATGAGGTCTGGTGCCCTCTTCTGTAAAACTGTATGCATAATAAATAAATAAATCTTTAAAAAATAATAATAATAATTTCTGGCTACCGCTGTGCCCCTAGAACACATGTTACTACTAAACTTAAATCATTAACTTTCATTGTTCAAACCTGAGCTTTTTGTAACCAGAAACTGGACTTGATTGGACTTGGCTAGTATACCTAGAGATGATCTGAGATGATCCACGTTCATTATTTACAGAAAACTTTAAAATTAGCTGCAATTTTTTCCCCCAAAAAAGAAGTGAGCTGTTTTTGTCCCTTTTTACCTTCCACTTCGGGTGTCACTGTCGTCTTTTGTTTGCTTCTGTGGGCCTTCCTTTCTTTTCTCCTTTTGAAAGCTGAGGTTAGTGGCAGAGGGTCAGATCAGGAGGGGCAGGTGGTTTGAAGGATGTTTGCTCTGCTTGCTGAGGTAGCCCAGGGATCAGTCCTTCACTGCTGGCCTTGGCTTCTTTGTGACCATGCTATTTGTGTCCCAGTCCCAGCTCTGAGTGTGCCCATAAGCTAGGAGTTTTCTTCCTTACACCGCTTTTCCCTTTGCCACCCACTTCTTTGCATGCTGTTCCCTTACTCTTAGTATTGCTTAGTTGGGTATGTTGCCAACTCCTTGTGTCTCAAGACAGTCTTTCTCTTTTAGATGTAAATTCAGTTAGATTCCTGTGAGTTTTTAAGATTTTTTTTTCAAATATTTATTTTTATTTTATGTGAATTGATGTTTTACCTGCATGTGTAATTGTGTAAGGGTGTCAAATCTTGGAATTACAGACAGTTGTTAGCTGCCATGTGGATGCTGGGAGTCAAACTCAGGTCCTCCAGAATAACAGTCAGTGTTCTTAACCACTGAGCCATCTCTCCTGCCCCTTTTTTAAAAAAATATTTATTTTTATTTTATGTGCATTGGTGTTCTGCCTGCATGTATGTCTGTCTATGTGAGGGTTGGAGTTACAGATTCTGGAGTTACAAACAGTTGTGAGCTGCCATGTGGGTGCTGAGAATTGAACCCCGGGTCCTCTGGAAGAGCAGTCAGTGCTCTTAACCTCTGAGCCATCTCTCCAGCCCCAAGTTTTTAAAGATCTTACTCCCCCTACATAGGCTGAATCTGCAGTCACCTGTACTGTGTTTCAACCGTGTGGTTCTATAAAACTAGGGAATCTGGGAGACTGGAGAGGCATCTCAGCGGTTAAGAGTACCGACTGTTCTTCCAAAGGACTTAAGTTCTTGGCTCATAAATTGTCTCCAACTCTGTTTCCAGAGTATCTGACACTTCTGGCTTCTATGCACACCTAAACTCATATACATGTACCCATACCACACACATACAACAAACACTTATTTAAAAATAATACAAATGAATCTTTTTTAAAAACTGGAAATTTGGAGGGTCCAGAGTGATGGCTCAGAGATTTGAAAACAGAAAAGAAGAGGTATATGGGAGGGCTTGGAGAAAGGAAAGGAAAGGGAAGGAGAAATGATATGATTATAATCTCAAAAGAAATAATATTTATGAAATATTTTTATGAAATTATTTAATTTAAAAAAACACTAAGCTTTAAGGGCAATAGTGTGTCATACCAATATTCGTCCTCTGGTTTCCAGGGTGCCCAGAACTCCAGGCCACTAACATATCTCTTCTCTACTCAGGGAGATGGTACTGGAGTGGCTAGCATTTACCGAGGTCCATTTGCAGATGAAAATTTTAAGCTTAGACACTCGGCTCCAGGCCTACTTTCCATGGTAAGTGAGTTCAGACTTGGGGTCAGATGAATAGCAGGTTTCTGGTGCCTTGCTGAGACCCAGCTCTGTCTCTTGGAATCAGGGGAAATGTTTCTCCTGCTTGAGTCAGGGCTTACTTTACCCTCCTCCTCCCTTAGTCTGGTTTGGTGTTGTTGGGCGGGGCTATAGAATGGATGGAGCTCTGACTTGTGTTGTTGCCCTTATATGCACTAAGACATGTGGTTGGGCTTCCAGGACTGACACTCACCTGCTCGGTGCCCTGGTTGCTGCAGTTCCCTCTGACTGCAGTAACTGCACACTTGCTGCTCCCCTGCTCCTCGTTCCTCTTCCCACATGCTGGTATTCCTACCCATCTCTAATCCCTGCCTTCCTCTAACCTGCCTCTGCTCATTGCTTGCCCCTTCACCTGCCCCATCCTCCCTCACTCCCTCCCTCAGGGCGCTAGCCCTCCTCTCCTTGGTCCCAGTGCGCACATGTACATTCTCTGTTCTTCTGTTCTCCAGTGCTCACTCATCTTCTCAGGCATTTATGAAATGAAAGATTTATTCACAGCTGCTGCTTTTCAGGCCCCAGAGCAAAGCAGAAGGACACAAACATGATCGCTGTCATTCTTACATGTAACGTCTAACAAGTGGACATGCAGGTGACCAGTATAGTATAGCTCATGCCATCAGTGTAGTCAGTGAGGACACTCTAGTGTACCTAAAAGGACCCTAATGGCCTAGAGAAATGAGGGAAGCCTTCCTAGAGGGGAGAGTTCTGAGTCCTTACAGGGATTCTGTACACAGAGCCTTGGGAAGAAAGCATTTCAGGTCTCACAGACAGAATCTGCAGAAGTTCAGAATGGTGCAGAAGCACCATGGCATAGTCGGGGACAGGGCAGGTCATGCTTGCCCTGGGTGACTCTGCTCTGTTTTTGTAGTGCTGGAGATGGCACCTAGGATCTTGTGCTTGCTAGGTTCTATTCTAGCCCTTCACAATTTTTTTATGCTTTTTTTCTTTGTTTTGTTTTGAGACAGGATCTGACCATGTAATTCTGACTGGCTTGGAACTTGCTATGTGGACCAGGGTGGTTTCAATCTCAAATAGATCTACCTGCCTCTGTGTCCCAAGTGCTATGATTAAAAGTGTGTGCCACCACACTCAGCTTATTTATTCCTATGAGTGTATGTGTGTCCATGATGCTATAGGTTTACATCCCACGGTGTGTGGAGGTCAGAGGAGAACTTTTGGAAGTCACTTCTGCTCTCTCCTTTATGTGGTCTCCAGGTTAAATTCAGCTTGCCAGGGGCTGGAGAGATGGCTCAGCGGTTAAGAGCACCGTCTGCTCTTCCAGAGGACCCGGGTTCGATTCCCAGCACCCACATGGCAGCTAACAACTGTCTGTAGTTCCAGTTCCAGGCAAACACCAAGGCAAATAAATAAATAATAAATAAATAAAGTTTAAAAAAAAAAAATTCAGCTTGCCAGACTTGGGGAACAATCTCCATTACCCATTGAGCCCTTTGGCCAGCCCATCAGCGCTTTGAGGTCCGATCCCATTCCATTGCTTCAGACAGCCTTGAAGTCTCTCTGTATCCCAGAGAGACCCTGAACTTACAGTCCCTGTGCTTCAGCCTCCAGAGTAGCTGGGCTCACAGGCCTGCGCCACTACAGCCATCTGTAGCACGGTTGTCTGTTTCCATCTCCTTGAGAGTTCTTCCAAGGCAGGGACAGATCTCTTGATCTCAGGGCCCTCCTGCCTACCACAGAAAGAAGCAGAGGGTTGACAAGTTATCAGAAAGATAGCCAAAGATTATTGGCACTTACAGCACCTTACCTGGCTTAATTTGTTTTAATTCAGAACAGCCCTTTGAGATAATGGACAAACTGAGGCACAGATTGGTGTGTCAGTGAACCAAGGTCACACAGCCACTGCTGAAGTTCTGGGGTTCAAGCTGCATCATCTGCTGCAGGGCTATTCCATGAACATAAGCTATACTGCCAGGAAGAAGAATAAAGTGTCCATGGGAACAGAGGGTCCCTGAGCCTCAAAACTGTGCTGTATCACTGTTACTGTGTCTCTTTGCTAGCAAAGGATTACATAAGAACCGTAGAATGGAGATGCGTGGAGTATGGGCCCTGGGAAGTGAGTCTACTCTCGCTGGCTTGTGGAGGGCAGGAGTGTTTAGGAATCTGTGTGCAAACATCAGTTTTTCTTTTGAAACAGGGTCTCACTGTGTAGCCCTGACTGACCTGCTCAGCTTGCTTCCAACCTCCTGCTCTGTCTTCCACTAGCATATGTGAGGATCCAAGTTCAGTTCCCAGCACAGATAAAGAAAAGGGAAAAGGACAAATGGTTTTCCAAAGTATAGTATAAAATCCCAGGTTAGGGCAGCTGCAGACATTGGTGTTCATGTTTCCAGCACTTCTGCTTGAACACATAACTGGCCATTTCACATCCATTGAGCTGATCTGATTAAGGCTGGTGGCCCACTCTGTGAGGTCTGCTCTTGCCCTGGCAGTGTTCTATAAAGCTGCTCCTCCACTCCCAGGGCGGCACCACTCTGAGATTGCAGGAATGGACTTCGGTGTCCAGCTTTGTGTTTCTCTGAGTAGTAGCGCTTTCACTTTCCCGCTGTCTGTCTCTTTTCCCCAGAAGTCTGCAGTAATTACAGACTGTAAGGCGGTGCTGCAGGAACTCATCATAGGTTTGTTGATGTATCAAAGTCCAGATTTAGCAAAAGGCAGTTATGATTATAGCCTGTTCTTTGTAATACGTTATTCAATACATGGGTGTAAAAAATATTTTGAAGCTGGGCATGGTAGCATATACCTATGATCTCTGTACGCAGGGGCGGGGGCTGAGGCAGAAGGAGTGTGAGTTGGAGGGGCAGTTCTGTCTTGTGACAGGTTGCAGTCACTAGTAGAGTGTTTGCCCCCTGTGTGTGAGGCCTTACCCACCCCCCAAAGGGAAGACAAAGCTGTGTGTGGTAGCTCACTCTTGTAATTCTCAAACTCTTGACAAGTTTGATGCCAGCCTGGGCTAAAGAAATGAGACCCTATTTGGGGATGAGGGGGGCGAAATGAAATAAGACTGCCTCTGAGAAGACACTTTGAAGGGGAAAAAAGGGAAGAAATGTGGCTACAAAGTTTCAGTTTCTCAACTGGGCTGGGCTGGGGTTCAGTTGGAAGAATGACCTAGCAGTTTGCAGGAGGCCTTGGAGTGCTCTCCAGCTTAAAGTAAACTTGATGGGCATCTGTAATCCCAGCCCTTGGGAAACTAAGGGAGGAGGAGCAGGAGTTGAAGCCCAGCCTCCTGAGTTCCAGGACAGTCTGGCTACATGAGACCTTGTCTTAACCTTAACCTCCTAACTCCCCCCAAAAGTAAAAAAATACATTGCAAACCACTTCAGACAGTGATATCAAACAGCAGTGTGTCTTTGCTTAGCTAGTAGCTAATTTGTAAGTATAATCCAGTTGTATCTAATTGGCAACTAAATGCACTAAATCCTCCTATGAGGAGGAAAGGGAAGGTAAGTTCAGCAAGTGAAAACGAGGGGCAGAGATGCTGCTGCGCAAGCCTGAGTTCAGTCCTAGCCTGTGTCAGGGCGGGAGTAGAGAAATAACTCCACAAAGCTAGTCTCTGAGCTCACACGTCAGTACACACACACACACACACACACACACACATTTTTTAAAAATTAAAAGAAAAGAGCAGAAGGGGAACCATTAGAGAACCAGCTAGAGAGATTGGTGAGAGAATGCAAGGGAAGAGGATAAGAACTGAATGTAATAAATGTACGTATGAATGCCATAATTAAAACCATCACTTTGTATGCTAACCTAAAAACTTACGTTTTGTGTTTGCTTGTTTTAAATGACGTCACTCATTACAAAACCTCATCCTAGGGGCTCAGCAGGTGAAGGTGCTTACCACCAAGTCTGTCGGCCTGGGGTCAGTCCCCAGGAGCCATGTGATGGAGGGAGAGGCTTGGCCCCTACAGAACCTCACAGTAACGAGATTGTTCATTGATTGAAGAATTTAGATTCTCAGGGGTAGAGAGTGTGTCCTGTTTATCCGTCTGTCCTGTCTAGGTGCTCAGTTAAGCTGCAGTTAGAGCTGTGAACTCTGGGAAATCTTCTCCTTCACCTATACAGCCAGAGAAACTTACTATGGATGTATTTGGTTCCTATCAGGCAAACAGTGGTCCCAGTACAAACGGCTGCCAGTTCTTCATCACATGTTCTAAGTGTGATTGGCTGGACGGGAAGCATGTAGTGTTTGGTAAGTCTCCCTCCCAGTCCTTTGCCCCAGTTTTCTTTCCTGGACCTGCCACGTTCTCCGCACTCACTATGTGCTCAGCCACTGTGGCTGCTCTCGACTAGGCCAGAACATGGTGGGGACAGAGAGGACGAGGCCATTCCAATAAATACACATGAAATACATGCCCCAGAGGCAGCATGGAGGAGTGTGGCTTTGGGGCCACTGAGAGCCAAGTCTGTATCCTAGTTTCCTGCATGTATTTCTTGTGACTTTGGGTAAATCAGCTCACCTCACTGAACTTCAGTCTCCTTCTGTGTTGTAAGAGGGTCTGATGAGATGCCAGCTGAGAATGGGTACTGGGATCTGGGAACACTGCCAGCACCAAGAAGAAAGCCTTGACTTAATGTTCTTCCTGCAGGAAAAATTATTGATGGACTTCTGGTGATGAGAAAAATTGAGGTTAGTCCTGCTTGGGTATTCTCCTAGCCTTTTTGGTCAGGTACCTTCTGCCTACTAATGAGCTAGGGAAGGGTAAAGGGGCTCCAGTTTACTACATAGACCTGTCACTGTCTGCAGCTACTGGTTCCTTTGGGAAAGAGAAGTCAAGCTTTCTTGGCCCCGTTTATTAACCCAGTATATACTTGGGTTTGGACTCTGATCCTGATGCCCACTTGATAAAATTCCACTTCTTGGCATTGCATTTAGGATCCTTCATGTCCTGTACCTTGCCCGCCCCTCCATAATTTCTGCCACTGCTGTCTCTGGTCCAGGGGCATCAAGCTCCTGTTCTTCTCTAAGGAGGCTGGCCATATACCTGCATGCTTCCTGCTCTCTCTTGCCCCAAGCCTTGGCACCAGTCCTCCCTACCTGAAGAGTCCTGTGGGATCTTCTTACCCCTCCTGGCCCAATTCAGACGTCTCCCTTCTGTGACTCCCCATAAGCTGGGTCCCTGGCCAGTGCTCTTCTGACTTGCGCTGTTCCATTCTGTGGCTGAAGATCTGCTGTGCTTTACTGTCTGTCAGGACAGGCTGCATATCAGGCTGATCTTGGGCCCTTCCCTAGGGGATAGAAGCAAGGTAGTGAACAGATACCAGAGTGCATGTCATGTTCCTGTGCTTTGTTTTCTAGAATGTTCCCACAGGCCCTAATAATAAGCCCAAACTTCCAGTGGTAATCTCACAGTGTGGGGAAATGTAATCTAGACCAAGACTGAGTGTAAGTGACCAGGTAAGTGACCTCTTCCCCAGGGTTAGGAAAAGGAATCATGGCTTAGGGGAGACTGTCCACTCGCAGAAGTGGACTGAGTCCATTTCCTCTGCATTCGAGCCTGGAGCAGGCACTCCTTCCTCAGAGCATGTTTCTCCAGCCATCAGGAGATGATGTCAGCCTGAGGTCTCTGTGAGGAGCAAAAGGGAGGACACTAGGAACAGCCTGTGTCCAGTCCACTCCAGCACATGCAGCTTCACAGGCTTCCTTCCGAGATACCTGTCCCTGGCTGCTCCCTCTGGGACCTACTGAGAAAGAACTGGGAGACACTCCCAGGAGAGAATTTATGCTCTGAGGTGATTTCTGTTTTGCAGCACACTAGGGGAAAATGGGTCAGTCCACCTCTGTGAGAGGTCATGGTGTTTCATCTGCCTTTAAATTTTTTTCAAACCTACAGAAAACTTGGGGAAATGTTGGTTAATCACCCACCACCTAACAGCTAGGATCACCAATGGTGGACGTCTGTGGCTGTGCTGTTCTCTCCTTCACTGTCTGGTTTCTCTTCCTTTCTTTCCCACCCTCAGTGCCTTTGTTCTTGTTCTAAAATTGCAGGCCTCTTAACATTTCAGCTAAGTACTGCAGCAAGGAGCCCCTAAAAATAAGAACTAACAAGACTAAATAAACACAATGATACTTGGTACATATTCAGAATAACCAGTTGTCTCCAAACATCTTTTAAATAATACAAAAATTTTATTTGTACTACTGGAGATTGAACCAAGCTTTATGCATTCAAGACAAGTACACTACACTGCACCCGCAACCCCACGTTATAGACACACACATCCTGACCAGATGTGTTGGTGTACCTCTGTAGTCCTAGTTATTTGAATAGCTGAGACAGGAGGATCATGTGAGTGAGAAGGTTTAGAGACTAGCCAGAGTATTATAGCACAAACCTTTTACCAAAATCCTTGTATTTCGTTGGTTTGTTTGGTTATTTGCTTGTTTTTAGTGCATATGAGTGTTTTCCCTGTGTGTATGTTTGTGCAATGCTTGTGTGCCTGTGTCCGCAGATACCAGAATAGAGTGTCAGATGGAGCTAGAGTTGTAAGTAGTTGGGAGCTACCATGTGGGTGCTGAGAGTTGAACCTAGGCCCTCTGCAAGAGCAGCAAATGCTCTTAACCACTGAGCCATCTCTCCAGTCCCCAGTGGTTTATTTTTAATTGTTCAAATAATACAATACAATTCCCATGTGAAAACTTTTACCCCAAAGTAATAAAGTAGAAGTTTTTCTTCCCTCCCCATTAGTCACTTCCTGGCCAGTTTGAACTATATTCACCTTTTGTCTATCTGTCTCTGGGAAGATTGTTTTTTTCCTAAATGGCATAATGCTATGGTGTTGTTCTTGCTTTTTAAAAGCATGATCATTAGTTTTATTAAATAAAAACCAGAGTCAGATGTTGAGAATGAAAGGTCAGCCACTAGAGAGACTTCTTATGTCTACAAATCCTCAGACCAGATGAGGCTGAGATCCACCTTGCTAGTGCTGGGGTGAAAGGCTTGCCCTCCCACATGGTGGGATTAAAGGCTTGCACCACCACTACCCAGCTTTTCTCTTTTAGAATGGTTAAATCTCATGTAGCCCAGTGGCCTTCAACTCCTGATTTTCCAGTTTCCTTCAACCAAGTGTTAGGATTAAGGGCGTGTGCCACCACTGCCTAGCCTCTGTTGCTAACTAGTGGCTAGCCCCGCCCTCTAATCTCCAGGCAACCTTTATTTGTCAGAACATAAAATATGAAAAATTCCTTTCATTTTAATTGTTGTATATGTGTCTGTGTATGGGTATGTGCCTGTGAGTCCATGTAGTGTGAAAGGAGGCCAGAGGATCTCCTTGAAGTGTGTTATAGGCAGTTGTCGGCCGCCGAGGCCCAGTGTTAGTATTTGGTTTGTAAGAGTGGTAACCACAGAGCCTTCTCTTTAGCCCATTGGAATTTTGTTTTTGTCTCTTCATATTTGGCATCGAATCTTGAAAACTTTTCTGTTTTAGTTTCTATAAAGCTAACTTGTGTTTAAAAAACATAAACCTTGGCTAGTGAGTGGCTGCTTGGATAAAGGTGTTTGCCATGCAGGCTTGAGTTTGATGCCCCGTTCCCACCACGGGAAGAGCCAGCTTCCACAAGTTGTCCTCTGACCCCCTCATGGGTACCATGTATTCATACCGACATACAGATGGATGAAAAAATTGTCTTGTTGTTTGAGACATAGTTTCTCTTTACAGCAGCCCTGGCTGTCCTGGAGCTCTGTAGACAGGCTGGCGGCAAACTGAGACCCATTCTTGCCTCTGCCTTTAGAACTCTGGGAATAAACGTGTGTGCCACCATTGCCTGAATTAAAAAAAAAAAAAAAAAAAAAATTTAAAAAAAAAAATCCCAGCTCTTGTGAGGCAGAGACAGATGGATCTCTGAGTGAGTCTGAGGCCAGCCTGGTCTACCGAGTTCCAAAACAGTGAGGGCAACACAGAGAAACTCTGTCTCGAAAAAACAGAGAGGAAGAGAGAATTTTAATTTAAATCTAAGAAAACAAAACAAAAACTCAATTTAGACTATATGCTACAAGACATTTCTACTGGGGAAATGGCTCAGCAGTTAAGAACATTGGCCATTCTTCCAGAGGACCTGTGTTCAATTCCCACCAACTACATGACAGCTCACAACTGTCCATGATTCCAGTTCCAGGGGACCTGACACCCTCATACAGATAGATATATGTTCAGGCAAAGCACCAATTTACATAAATTAAAAAATAATAATAATAAAGACATTTCTACTGTGGTTTACTTCCTTTATGTTGTAATTGGTAACTCTATTCTCCAGAATGTCTTAGTAAAGATTAGCATTGTGTTACTTAAGTTTGAAGATAATTAAACAGGTCTTACTTATTTGCTTAATTTATTTAAATACAGGGAGTCAGGTTATAGCTCTGGCTGGCCTGGGCTTCAGAGATCTCCTAGGCTTAAAGGAGTGTACTTGCTTGTTTTACTTTTTTGTTTGTAGCCAAGGCTGGCCTGAAATTGGATGTGAAGCCAAAGATGACATTAAATTCCCTACCTGTCTCCCAAATTACAGACGTGGTCACTATGTTTGTTTCAATAGAAGTCTCTAGCAGAGACTGGCCTCAAATCCATAATTCTTCTGCCCAAGAAGTGTGAGATGAAAAGGATTGTTCGCCAACAGCTAGTTTACTGGCCTCAGCCTCCAAGATACCAAGATAAAATATTAACACACCCAGCTAGATATGGTGGACACGCCTTTAGTTCAAGCACTCAAGAGATAGGGACAGGCAGATCTGAGTCTAAAGTTAGCCTGGTCTACAGATTTGTTTCAGGACAACCAGAGCTACACAGAGAAACACTGTCTTAAAAAATGTACTGGGTATGGTAGTGCACACCTGTAACTCTGTAATCCCACCCAGGGAAAGGTGGTGGAGAGTGTGATAAGTTTGAGGGCTGCCTGGATTGTAGAATGTTTTCAAGGCTGCCCTAGCAACTTAGTGACTCCATGAAAAGAGGAACAGATGAAGCCTGCTCAGTGGCAGGTAAAGGTGCTGGCTGCCAAGTTTCTAGACCCCTGCAAATTCCCCTCTGACACTTACTGTGGCACAAGTACACGCACAAAATGAAATAAATAAGTGTAATTTTTTGACAGCACTGGGTGTGGAGGCTTACACTTAGAATCTGAACATTTGGAGGCTGAGTCAAGATTGCCACAAGTTCACAGCAAGTCAGGGCAGCAGCAACTTGGCCATTGGCAGAAAAGAAGTTTGGGGTGCTGTTCAGGAACATAAAGAACACACAGGGCCTGCTTCTGTCTCTACCACAGCAAAGGAAAAGAAAAATATATAAAGTTCTAATTTGATGGCATTGAGATTATTGGTCTCCTAATGGCTTTTCTGCTTTGTGTTGTCTTAACTGGCCTTCACTACTCCAGTATAAAGTCCTACACCCTTTGAAATGTCTGTACTTTATCTGCATACTTATGAAATTGTGTCTATTTGTTTATTTATTTTGAGTAGCATTGGAAGTCAGAGAACAACTTTTTAAAGTCTGTTCTCTTCTACCACTTGAGTCCCTGGGATCAAACTCAGGCTTAGCAGCAAGGGTCTTCAACTCTAGCTGTTCTTGAATTTACTCTGTAGACCAGGATGGCCTTGAGCTCACAGAGATCTCCCTGCAGAGTGCTGGGATTAAAGGTGTGTACAGCTACCACCCAGTAGCAGCAAGGGTCTTAACCCTCTGAAGCATCTCATTCACATTCATCTGGAATCCTGTTTTATTTTTGAGACAGGATTCACCTTGTCTGGCCTGTCTCCAACTCGCAGAGATGTCTTGTTTTTGCCTCTTGGGTGCTGGGATGAAAGATGTGTACCAGCATTCCAGGCAATCTCCTGTTTTTCAGAGATCAGTCAAATACCAGACAACCTCAGTGACTATATCAGCATCATCTGTGACTTTCTTATGCTCAGAGCATCTGGAATTTACAGGCGTTCAGTAAAACTTACTACACCTGCACTGCAGGCAGTGGAGAAAAACCAAGCATTTTAGGGAGGGGACTGGAATGAGCAGTGCCCTGGGGTAGGAATGCATGAGTGCACTCTGGGACCTACTGGTGGACATTTTTTCCTAGGGACCTAGGCAAGTGCTTCTTTCTCAGGTTGAGTGGATACCATGAACCCTTCTGCTCAAGATGGGGATCCCCTGGGCTCAGCCTGCTCCCCACCTGAGGAGCTACTGATTCTTCCCTCCTGGTTTATTATTTCCTTGATGTCACTAATGAGTTCTTAAACTGATTTCTGATCCCTAGATGATAGGAGATTACAAAAACTCAAAACCTAAAAGTCTAGGTCTTTCTGACTTGGCCTGCTTTCGCCCAGTAAGGGTTAGGGTTTGCAGTGTGCCCTTTGGCTTTGCTACCAATTCCTGAGATGGAATTTAAAAACTTGTTCAGATCAAGTGGTAGTCCAAGCCTTTAATCCTAACCTGCAGAAGCAGTGGGTGGGGACTTGATCAGGATTTTTTGTTTGTTTTTCAAGACAGAATTTGTCTGTGTGGCCTTGGCTGTCCTGGAACTCACTCTGCAGATCAGGCTTACCTCAACCAAACTCTGCTTGCATCTACTTCCAGTGCTGGGAATAAAGGAGTGTCCCACACTGTCCAGCTCAGGAATTCTTTATGTCAGGGGCACAGGGATTGTAGCATAGCCACAGACTCCTTGCCTGACACACACAAGACCCTAGATCGAGTGCCCAGCACTGTAAGAAGCAAAACAAACAAAAACCCAACCTTTACATTGGCGCCTCTTTTCTGAACAGTTCTTTACAGAACTGGAAAGCCTTGATGGAGGTTCTAAGAATCATTAGCCTGCCTCCCCACTATTAGCAAAAGTCACTTAGCTCTTTTTCAAAGTCCCCCTTGTAGTGCAATTGGAACAAATTTCTCAGTGGTCTTTCTCATTCCAGAGGCCCTCCAGACTGGGACTGTCGTATGGGACTGTTGTATGTGACAATTAAGCTTGTGAAACCTGCTAGTGTGGTTAAGGCCGAGGGGATGGGGTTGGGTTGGGTTTTGTTGTCACTCTGTAGACCAGGCTGGCCTTGAACTCACAAAGGTCCACCTCCCTCTACCTCTCAAATTCTGGGATTAAAAATGTGAGCCACCACCACCTAGCTACTTCATTTAATTAAGTCTTAAGAGTTAGAGGTGGCTGTAGTGGCTGCCATATTATATAGTGAGTTCTACTGTGCTTGCTCAGACTTGTGCTGGAGCTAATACTTAAGAACGTGTAGTTCAGCCACTGCAGAGGCTGAGGACCCCTTGAGCCCAGGAATCCAAGGTTAGCCTGGTAAAGCATAGCAGTATAGCATGACCACATTTTGTTTTGAAGGTAGAGTGCTTGCTGAGCAAGCTTGAGAGCCTGAGTTCTGATCCCTAGCACCCACATAAAAGCTAGGTATAAAAACTGGAGAGGTGGCTCAGTGGTTAGGGCATTCCTTGCTCTTGAGAGGATCTGGGTTTATTTCCCAGCAACCACTGGGAGCTTAGAACTATCCATAACTTCAATTCTGGGAGATCTGACACACTTGTCTGACCTTGGGTACCAGGCACTTATATGCAGACAAAACACTCATACGTATAAGTTGTTAGTTTTCTTAACCCCTATCCTCAGTTTTAAGGTTTCAAGGAGTCTAGAGAACAGTCTGCTTTAGAGAGGGTTGGATGGCTATCTATCTACTTTGGATTTCTTTATAGTAAGACTTGGGACAGATTAAGGAATAAAGGAATGAGCTAGCAGCAGCCTATCATTTTCTTTCTCAGGTAAAAATTTACCGGCTTCTCTAACATCTCAGAAGTGTTTGTTTTTGTTTTAATATTTTACTTGTGTGTTTGCCTGAGTGTGTATCTGGTATACCTTGTGTATGTCTAGTGTTCAAGGCTGTGGGAAGAGGATATCAGAGCCCCTAGAACTAGAGATGTAGATGGTTGTGAGCTTCCATGTGGGGTCTAGGAATCGAACCAGGTCTTCTGGAATAGCAGCCAGTGACTACTCTTAGCCACTGAACCCAGTTTGCTCACACCTTTAATCCCAGCACTAGGAGACATAGACAGGCAGATGTCTGGGAGTTCCAGGACAGCCTGGTCTACAGAGTAAGTTCCAAGACAGCCAGGACTGTTTCACAGAGAAAATCTGTCTTGAAAAACAAAGCAGGGGGCTGGAGAGATGGCTCAGCAGTTAAGAGCACTGACTGTTCTTCCAGAGGACCTGAGTTCAATTCCCAGCAACCACATGGTGGCTCACAACCATCTATAAGAGATCTGGTGCCCTCTTCTGTACACTGTGTGCATAATAAATATTAAAAAAAAAAAAGAAAAGAAAAAGCAAAAAAACCCTGAGCCTTCTCTCTGTGCACCCCACCCACCCTCAAGTATTTTTGTTATACTTCAGGTTTGTTTTGAGTAGAATAATGGTAAAGAGCCACGTAAATGACTTTAAGACCAATTTAGCAATTGTTTGCTGTTTAGTTGGATTTTCTTGGGGGGGAAGGGCAATAAGTGGCTTGTTAGAATCTCGGCCTTCTGAGCGTCAGAATTATAGGCATGAGTCAGCATGCCAAGCCTTGTTTCTCATATCATGTACTTCAAATCTCCACAAGAATTTGCTAAAGAGCTAGTTCTGGTGAATTTTCACAGGTAATAGTGAGAGGCAGAGCGCAGCATGGGGGATGACAGGGTTTGTCATTTCAAGGAGAAACCCAGCCTATGAGAGACATCTGGTGCTCCACAAGAATCACTGTTGACAGTCTCGCTTCATCACCCAGCTGACCTTACATGCTATTGCCTGGCACTGGCAATCAAATAGAGATGTCAAAAGAGAGACAGGCACTGTAGACACCAGTGAGGCCTGCCCCATGTGCCTGCCTGTCTGTTGGGTGTGTGACACTGTTACCTGCTCTGAGGGTGGGAAGCTCTACCACACAGAGGTAGAAGGCTTTTACCTTTTCTTCCCATTCAGAGCCTGACTTTTCCATACAGTGCCATTGAGCCTTATGAAAAAGAAAACGGGATCTGTGTATACTGGCAGGATTCTAAAGTAAATGAGGTGACTCTGGAGATCATACTGTACAAACATGGCACTCTATTGAATGCTTCAGAACTTTTGGTGGAACTAAGTAGCAGATTGCCAATAGTAATGCTTCCACTAAGTAGAGAGAGCAAAGATTTTCTCTTCAGTCTACGTTGTCCTGTGTATACTTCAATTCTACACTGAACTTAAATCTTCTAGTAAAAACACACACTGTATGTATATGTGTATATATCACAAGTCTTTCTATTCTCTCTCTGAAGTATGCCTATGGCTAACGTCAGTTTAGAAATTCTGCCTATTGGGCTGGAGAGATGGCTCAGAATTTGGGAGCGCTGGCTGTTCTCCCACAGGTCCTGAGTTCAATTCCTAGCTCTCAACTATCTATAATGAGATCTGGTACCCTCTTCTGGTATGCAGACATACATGCAGGCAAAACATTTTATATATATTATAGGAAATTCTGCCTATGTCCCACCAGCTCTTCTGGGTTCAGTCCATGGTTGTCACCAGGTACTGTCATGGCACTTAGCACAGTGTATCAGGCTGTGTTTGTCTTGACTGGAAACACCTTGAAACAAGGGCTATAACCCAGTGCCTGGTGTCATAGACCTTCGCTTCTGTTATATTGAGCGGTTGATAAACTTGTGGACATACATTGTGATACCAAAATTCACTGTCCCCTACAAGAGGGTGTGTCCACATAAGGGGGCTGGTAAGAGAAAGGCAGTGGTAGACATGCCTTTCTCTTTTAGTACAGCTAACCTAGAAGGCCATAGGCAGCAAGCCAACAAAGCCTGATGTAAAGGACACAGGCCTTGAGCCAAGCAGAAAGCCCCAACACTGTTAACTCTGAGCCTTAGTCAAGTCATTAAGCCTCCTGGAACTCGCTTGTCCCTTTTCATGGAGACAGTCTATACAGGCCAGTGAGCTAGTGCAGCAGGTAACGGTGCTTGCCGCCAAGCCTGACACTGAGTTCAATCCCTGGGACCTACGTGGTTGAGAGAGCAGCTCTCAGTTGTACTCTGATCTCCATAGTATGCTTGCCCACACATACAATAAGTAAATGTAGGTTAAGTTAATATAAACTATAGCATAGAGAGAGGTGAATAATATTAGAGGGGTGTCCAGTCGCATTCACTGCTGCTCTTTTTTTTAAAGATTTATTTATTATGTACACAGTATACAGAAGAGGGCACCAGCTGTCATCACAGATGGTTGTGAGCCACCATGTCGTTGCTGGGAACTGAACTCAGGCCCTCTGGAAAAACAGTCAGTGCTCTTAACCTCTGAGCCATCTCTCCAGCCGGCCCACTGCTGCTCTTGTGTTCTACACATCTTCATGTGGTCCTGAGGATCCAAAGATCTAGTCTTTGGGAAAAAGATTAGGGAGCATCTGTTTGATGAAGTGTCCCTTTCCTGTTCTTTTGAGCTGTTTATCACTGACCTGTCTCTATCATTTAGGTCTTCTGTTTGGGTGACATTCTCCCTTCAGTCTGAAGCTGGACTGGCCTCTGTGTTTCCTTCCCTGCCTTCACAGTATGTGATCCACTACCTGGAACTGTCACATGTTGGACTCAGAACCAAGATCTTGTTTAAATTTTGAGCTGTAAATAAAGAATTTTTTTTAACGCGTGAGTTCTGTTGTTACTGTTTATGTTGTTCGTTTTTTTAAAGTCGAGCAACGCCAATGTTTATTCAAATAGAAAAGTTTAATTAGGTTTCAATGAAAAGTCCCCAGAGCCAGATACTTTAATCCCAACCCAGGAGGCCTAGACCGGCCTGTGAGTTTGAGGCTGGCCTGATATAGTTAGTTCCAGGTGATCCAAGGCTGCATCCCTATCTCCTCAGAGCAGACAAGCAGTAAACCTCTTCAGAATCACTTCATAAGGAATTTGGGTGGAAGTGGGGACAGGTGGAGAAAAAGTAAGGAAACCCAAAGTATCAGAAAAAGGGAAAGCTGTGCCTGGGTCAGGGCTATGTGAGGTGGGCAAACCAGCCAAACTCACAGTACTCGGGTGTGTGTGAACAGTTCCTCTGCACTTCAGCTGGAACTGGTTCTCTGCAGAAGCCAGCGTGGAGAAGAGCCAAGTTCAGGGCTGTTCAGCAGTAGGTAGTCCAGGATATCCCAGCAGATTCGATGCCATTAGCTCTGGAGCCACTGGTCGAGGGTCACTATCTTGGGGTATGTGGGAGGGTACCATCTGGTAGACTGTGTCTTGATCAAGTAGGAATCATGAGGTGGAGGAATCTTTGCCAGATCACTTTTGAGCCATGGAGGTCTTAACATTCTCTAAAGCCCAGTTTTCCCATCTGTAAAACAAGGGTGTCTCTTAGTCTGTGGCTGAATGGGTCAATAAGAAAGAGGCGTTGTAATATGTACCTAATCTCAGCATTTGGGAGCCTGAGGCTGGAGGACTACAGTAAATTCAAGGACAGCCTGGGTTACATCTTGAGGTCCAGGGATGTAGGGAATAGATGAATGTAGTAGCACACACTTGTAATGCCAGCCCTTGGGAGAAGGGTTGGAAATGAGGAACTCAAGGCCAGCCTTGGCTGTGTGAGACCTTGTCTCAAAATACATGCATATATACAAGATAGATATAAACATACCTTGTAAAATTTTAGAAAGGGAATAAATGGAAAGATTCCACACCTATGGAGAATAATGTGAGAAAAAGAAAGTTACTCTGAGCCAGGAGTTGTGCTGCATGCTTTTAATCCCAGCATTCAGAGGCAGGCAAATCTCTGAAGTCAAGGCCAACCCAGTTTACATAGTTCCAGGACAGCAAGAACTATGTAGCAAGACCCTGTCTTAAACACACACACACACACACACCCAAAGTTCTTTTGATGTAACTTTCATGAGGCATTTAATGTATCCATTTCTATATTTTGGGAGGACAGGGTCTGCCATGTAGCCCTGTGTAGCTTGGAACTCACTGTGTAGACCAGGCTGGGGTCTTCCTACTTCCTCCTACTAGCTAGGATTACATAGCCATGTGCCATGCCTATCCATTCCTGTTGTTTTTCATCTTGTGGTTAGAGATTCCCAAAACTATACAGGCAGATGAAACAGTCAAATTCTTTAACAGAACCAGTCTTAAAGTGCCATTTCTGTGTACTAGGGACAAGATAGTGAAATAGAGGCCCTAAATAACCTCCTCTAGTTATATAAACAGACTTCAGAAGGAATAAAAAACTCATGCTAAGCAGAGTAACTGGACAGGGTGGGGTTATCAAGAGATAGGGAAGAGGGGAGAGCTAGCTGTGCCCTAGTCCAGCATTTTTATCATGGGAGTGCAGCTGAGTTCATTGATACCTGGCACCACCTCATGCCAGTCTGCTGAACCTGTAAGAGGAAGATGTGGCCTGTGCTACTCAAGATGGTAAAGGCAGGGAATGTGGTCTGGGTGTTTAGTTTTGGTGGGGTTTTTAGTTGTTCCTTTAACTACTTTGTTCCTAACACCTGGAAAAACTAGGCATCTAATATCTGGTAGGTGTCCAGTCAATATGTGTTACATGAACCAGACATTTGAGTAGAGTGGAGAGACTAGGTGAGAGGAACAGGTTATTTTAAAAAATTATAACAACAAAACCCATTTTAACAGGGAGAAGGTTTTCAGGGGCTGGAGAGATGTCTCATCTAATAAAAGCCTTCCTGGACAAGTATGATGGTTGTGAGTTCAGACCTCCAGAACCCATCTAAGAGCCAGCTGTGTTCATAATTGCAGTAGTTGAACAGCAGTACAGGAAGCTTTTGAAACAGGAGAATCCCAGGGAAGCTGGCCAGCCAGCTAACCGGAAATATGCAGTACTACAGCAAAGCTGCTCTTGAGACAAGCTGCCCCAAAGCATCAGGAAACCAAAGACTGACATCTGAGCCCTGGTTCTCTGAGACCCACACATGCATAAACACATACATGTCATATACACAAAGAAATTAAACTTGTAAATGTTCCAGGCACTTGGGAAACAGAGGCAAGTGGATCTCTGTGGAGGCCAACCTGGGCTACATAGCTCCAGGCCAGCCAGGGCTACATAGTGAGTCCCAGTCTCAAAACCAAACAAACTTTTAAAGGCTTGGAAGAACTGAGGAGTGAATGTTGATATATTTCTTGAGATTAGGGAGGAGGGCCAAGATGGGTCAGGGTGTGTTCCCAAATGAGACCCTGTGAGGAACTGGGGAGAAGCAGAAAGCTATTTTGTAAAGGAGATTCCTGAGAAGTGTCCTCTTGCATTGCTTCTAAACAGCAGGAATTAGAGCCAGCTGTGGTGGCACGCACCTAAAATCCCAGCAGGTAGGAGGCAGAGGCAGATGGATTTCTTTGAGTTCAAGGCCAGCCTGGTTTACAGAGGAAGTTCCAGGACCTGCTCCAAAGCTACTGAAAGAAACCCTGCCTCAAAAACAAACAAAAGCAGAAACTAGCACTGTGTGTTAGGTGGTTCTCAGAGGGACCAGCTGATGTAAACTACCAAAATGTTGGTGGTGAGGTGATGAGTAGCAGAAAAGAGTGGAGAGAGCCCCCCCCCCCCCGCTTTGGGGCAGGAAGTGAGTTTCAACAGGACCTATTAATCCTGGGGTGCATTTTTGTTTTTTCTTTTTCTGAGATGGTTTCTCTATAGCCTTGGCTGTCCTGGAACTCACTCTGTAGACCAGGCTGACCTCAAACACAGTAATTGCCCTGCCTCTGCCTCCCAAGTGCTGGGATTAATGGTGTGTGCATCATTTCATCTTAACATACCATCTTCATGTTATGCCAAAGCATGAAGATGGATGGATGAGCACCCAAATGAGAAAGTAAGGGCACCCCAAATGAGAAAGTAAGGGCACCCCAAATGAGAAAGTAAGGGCACCCCAAATGAGAAAGTAAGGGCACCCCAAATGAGAAAGTAAGGGCACCCCAAATGAGAAAGTAAGGGCACCCCAAATGAGAAAGTAAGGGCACCCCAAATGAGAAAGTAAGGGCACCCCAAGCAATAAAGACTCATGTGACAGATTGGCACTTCAACTTGAGACACCACCTTTCCAAAGCAGTTAACACTCTTTTTCACATTTCTTGTGTGTATATAGTGTGCATATGCAGTTTTTACATGTGTGTGAGCACTCATGCACATGTGTGCATAAATATAGAGGCCCAAGATAGATGTCCAGCATCATTTTCCTTGCTGTTCTGTCTCATTCACAGAGGCTGCGAGCTGACCAATACAGCTAGGATTGCTAGGTAGCTTGTCCTAGGGATCCAGTCTCTGCTTTATGAGGCTGAAATTCTGACAGGGCTGCCACATCCACTCGGCATTTATTCTGGGGATCCAAATTCCAGTCTTCATGCTTGCACAGCAAATAATATAATAAGAAGCCATCTCCACAGCCCTTGCTCATTTATTCTTTTTAAATTTTATTTATTTTTATGTGAATTGGTGTTTTGCCTGCATGTATAACTGTGTAAGGGTGTCAGATCTTGGAATTATAGACAGTTGTTAGCTGCCATGTGGATGTTGGGAATTGAACTCAGGTCCTCTGGAAGAACAGTCAGTGCTCTTAACCACTGAGCCATCTCTTCAGCCCATTCATGTATTCTTAAGGGTTCTGTTGATGGTGGCCTGGAACTCACTATGTAGCTCAGCATGGCTTCTAAATCACTGAGATCCTCCTACCTAAGCCTCTCAATTTCTGGAAGTACAAGTGCCCACCACATTCTGATGCCACTGCTGTCATTTCCTAAGTATCTTCATGACAAGGGGAAAATCTTAAGCCTGCAGGGCATGCTGAGGAAGGGTGGCTGAACAGCAGCCCTCCTACCCACCTTGCCATCTTAAGCCTTTTCACCTGGCCTGCTGCCCTATGGTCCTGTTGTTACCAGCACTTCGCTGATTCATTTTCCACACTGTATCATTAAACATATGGTTAATTTCAACACAGCTTTACATGCTAAAACACATTTTTTAAAAAATTACTTGACTTTATTTTATGTGCATTGTTGTAAAAGTGTCCTATTACCTGGAACAGGAGTTACAAACAGTCATGAGCTGCCATGTGGATGCTATGAATTGAACCTGGGTCCTCTAGAAGAACATCCAGTGTTTCTAACTCCTGAGCCATCTCTCTAGCCCAACTACAACACATTTTTAATATAGCATTTGAGATAGAGAGAGGAAGATCTGTGAGTTCCAGGCATGGTGAGACCCTGTCTCAAATCAAAGGAAAACAAACAAAGGAATATAGTTAAGGTTCAAGGAAGGCCAGTCACAGGGCACAGCTACCGCTCTGGTCAGAAATTCCAGCCAGCTCTAGCTTCCAAGGGAGACCCTGTCGTAAATGGTGGGGAGGATTTATAATATGTACAAACAGCTAAAAAGGAGTCCCTGTCGGGTTGAGAAAGGAATGAGTGAGTGGGAGTCACATTTAGAGAAGTCACACCATATTAAGCAATTGGGACGTGATGGCAGTCACTAAAGGTCAAGTCTTTTCTAAAGACCACTGGCTGGGGGAATATTAAGAAAGGAGAACTGGCTGTAGTGACGCAGGACTTTCATCCAGCAGCTGGGTCGCAGAGTTTGAGACTAACCTAAGTTACACAATAAGACCCTATTTCAAAAAATCAAAACAATAAAAGAAAAAAACCCTGCAATGTTTTAAGTAGTAAAACAACTTAAAGATGACGTCATTGTGACAAGTAATGGCTACATCAGACTTCTAGGTCAGCTCTGTGAGTAAACTGTTTCAGGGCCAGTGAGGTTGCAGGTGCTACATACTACCAGCAGGGTGGACTACGAGGTCAAAGTAGAGAATGAACAACTGGTCTTTTTCCCTCCATTGTGTTCCCCCCACCATAAAAATAGAATATTTTTGGTAAAAAAAATAATAATAATCTCAAAGCACATGTACCCTCTGCTTTCAGAGCTAAAGTTGATCTGTTATAACCCAACAGCCAATAAAACTATACATATTATTTTTTGTTGGGCTGGAGAGATGGCACACTGGAGATTCTTCAATTCCCAGCACCCACACAGCAGTTCACACCTGTCTGTTAACTCTAGTTCCAGGGCATGTGGCATCCTCATACAGACATACACTCAAACAAAACACCCCAATGCACATAAAACAAGAATAAGTAGGTCTTTAATTTTTGGGGTTTTCTTTCCCCCTGTTTCTGCTTTAAGCAATAGCAGTCACCAAAGGTAATGGCAGAGTAGCCAGCCTAACTGCCCTCAGGATCAGATTCTCTAGAATTGATCAGGGTGTGGTGTGGGTGTGGATGCCTTTACCACTCGGAATGGATGCCACAGTGCTTATGGGGAGGTCAATCTAAAACATTCTAAAGGTGAAAAGAACCTTTCTCTTTTCACCCTGTGGGGCTAGGGATAAAACTCAGGCCTTCAGGTTTGGTCCAAGTGCCTTTCCACACTGAGCCATCTTGGGTCCCCTTAATTACTTTCCCTACTTAGATCCCTTCACTTTCTTCAACCCTTTACCCAAGCAGCAGCTTTTCTTTCTTTCTTTTTAAAAAAGACCCGACTCCCAATTTACAACTCTAAAGCTACCCATTAGTGACCTGGAGATGAATCTCACTTTACATACACCTAATTGACCCTGCCCCTCTCTACAACCCACACATCCGACTGCTCATACTGAATTCGTTTATTTGCATTTTCCTAGAGGCCCTAACGTTTCTAGGCCTTCCTACACACCTTTGCCTGAAATGTCCCCACCCAACTCTTCCTGCTTCCTTCCCCAAACGCTAGGCTCACCCAACTATGAAGTGTTGGGCGTTTAAATATCTGCCTCCATCAGAAGGCATAAACTAACTGGCAAACTATTTCAATCTCCAGTCAATAGTAGAAACCTAATAAAGAATGAATGAAGGCAGCCTGTATTTTACATGGTGTAAAAAACAGAAGGCAGCCTATGTTTTACATGGTGTAAAAACATGGATAGCAATTCTTGTCTACATTGCTGCTTAGGGAGGAAGAAGTCTACTTATTCAATAAATCTAAGGCTAAATTAAATCTAATTTGTGGCTAATATGAAGCACATTCCTCGTTTGCCCTGGCAAAGGAGCACCCCCGCCCTTAACAGGCTGATTTCGTGGCAGCCGGGGCGCCTGCGTGGTCCCTCCAAGGTGACTGGACCGCCAAAAGCCTGAGCAATTAAGGAGGCCGCGGCGCTCACCCAGCCGAGGGAGGGAGCTCCTTCTAGAAGCCTGGCTAGGCCCGGCCACCGCGGCCCACGTGCGCGACGAGCGCAGCCCCGTGCGGGAACGTTCCCTCTACGCATCCTCCCGGTACTCTATGGTGCTCACGGCCGAGAATCTCATTCTAGTTCCGGTCTCTATGGCGGCGAAGGCAGGAGCGGCTGTGGGTCGGCCGAATTACTCGCCAAAGGATCCAATGAGAGCGCAGGAGCCGCGGAGCATGAGCCAATAGGCGATAAGGACCTGGTCAGGTGGTGTGATCGACATTGACTCTGACAAATGGGAGAATAGGAGGGCGGGTCTATCGCAGGGCTTATCCCGCCCGTCCCGCCATTCTCGCTAGTTCGATCGGTAGCGGGAGCGGAGAGCGGACCCCAGAGAGCCCTGAGAGCCCCACCGCCGCCGCCGGCCTAGTCACCATCACACCCCGGGAGGAGCCGCAGCCGTCGCCGCCGGCCCCAGTCACCATCACCGCAACTATGAGCAGCGAGGCCGAGACCCAGCAGCCGCCCGCCGCCCCCGCCGCCGCCCTCAGCGCCG
>PVIH01023939.1:9205-11705 GCA_004025045.1 Sigmodon hispidus
TGCTGAGTAGTATTCCATTGTGTAGATGTACCACAGTTTGTTAATCCATTCTTCAGTTGAGGGACATCTAGGTTGTTTCCAGGTTCTTGCTATTACAAATAATGCTGCTATGAACATAGTTGAGCTAATACCTTTGGAGTGTGAATGTGCCTCTTTAGGGTATACACCCAGAAGTGGTATTGCTGGGTCTTTGGGGAGAATGATTCTCAATTTTCTGAGAAACCGCCATATTGCATTCCAAAGTGGCTGAACAAGCTTACACTCCCACCAACAATGGAGGAGTGTTCCCCTTGCTCTGCATCCTCTCCAACATAGGCTGTTATCTATGCCTTTTATCTTAGCCAATCTAACAGGTGTGAGGTGGTATCTCAAAGTTGTTTTGATTTGCATTTCTCTGATGGCTAAAGATGAAGAGCATTTTTTCAGGTGCCTTTCAGCCATTCATAGTTCCTCTGCTGAGAATTCCCTTTTTAGATCTGTACCCCATTTTTTGATTGGGTTATTCAAGGTTTTGGGCTCTAGATTCTTGAGCTCTTTATGTATCTTAGAGATCAGTCCTCTATCACTTGTAGGGTTGATGAAAATCTTTTCCCATTCTGTAGGCTGGCGTTTTGTTCTATTGACAGTCTCCTTGGCTTTGCATCATATAAACAAACTAAAGGAACAAAACCACATGATCATATCCTTAGATGCGGAAAAAGCCTTTGACAAAATCCAACACTCCTTTATGATTAAAGCCCTGGAGCGATCAGGAATACAGGGAGAATACCTAAATATAATAAAGGCGATTTACAAGAAGCTGACAGCCAGTATCAAATTGACTCTTAAAGTATCACAATCTTTAAGACATCAGCCTAATGCTAAGTTACAATTCCTAAATTATTCACCTGCCTTAAAATCTGTATATCTATGTAGGTAATATATTATCTCACATCAGGAAATATAAGCAGAATGCAATAAAATATTTTGAAGAATGAAGGAGGTGTAAAGGAGAATTCTCACAAAATTCTGTGTTATAAATTTCCTACTTTATTATTAATTGACAACTTTTACTGTGAATACTTCTGTTAACAAAATGTATGTATTGGAAAATAATTATACATATGAGTGGAGTGATAGTTTGGTAGTTATGGGCTCTTGTTTCTCTTCTAGGCTTTGGGTTGCAGCATCAAGTCCAGTGACTTACAGTCACTGGAAACTCCAGCTCCCAAGAAATCATTGCCCTCTCTGGTCCTTGTGGTACACACATATATGGTAATATAGTCACACAGACACATAATAAAAATAAAATATCTTTTTTTCAAAAAGAAGAAAATCACACATCAATATTTTTTAGTGTTGAAATGTACCTCGTAGAATATTGTAACATATTCACAGTGGGCAGGGAGATAGATCTATCTAGATACATATCTCAATCTCCATGTAATCAGCTCTAAAGCATCTACCTTAATTTATAAATACATGAGAAATTATTAGCTAGTATAACATTGTTGGCCAGATAATTAAAATGCTAAAACAGGAGAAAAAGAGTTTATGACATTGATATCAAAAAAAGGAAACATAAATCTAACTTGCCAGCACTCAAGGTCTCAAAACAGAATTAGAGAAAAATTAACTGTCAGAGCATCAATAACATTCAATACAGTTTTTTGAACTAAAACAGATGTGGTTGTTAAAGTAATTTGACTTCCTACATGGAAGTGCTATTTTAGTTAAGGAATGCAGATAATTAAAAAGCAAGCATATCAATATGAATGCTGCCAGATACCAATGGTATAAAGCAAGATAAAACAAAAATGACAATAAAAAGTAATCACACAAAAAAGTGCTGTGCAAGTAGGTCTAGAAAGAATTCCTCTTGAAGATGAGACATTTATAGTGAGTAGAAAGGTATTCTATGGAGAGCGTTTCAAAAGATGCACGATTGTTAAGGTAATACTCTGAGGAGAAAGTGGTCACACATTCTAGAAACAGACTTTTTAATACATACCAATAGAAATACCTGTAGAAGATGAGTTTGGACACTTGAGAAAGATGCAACCTCTGGAGTGATGTGTAGGGACTCGATGAGTACAGAAATGAGGCTACAATAAAGGTGATGAGGCAAATTATAGAAGGCATAACAACAGTACAATATAAGCATACTTACCTCTTAATACTTTAAGCCAGTCACCCCATCTATTCTTTCCATGTACTTTCCATACACATATATGTTTCATAATTTTGTGTATATGTAATAGGATGAACAGTAGTGTTGAAAGAGTGTGGGATGCCCTTTGTGGATGTACAAGAGTCTGCATTGGTATGCACTTTTCATTCTCAAAGTAATAGGTGATTTTTATAAGGTAATTATTTCATCAGCAGAGGGATTTTACATTAGGACACACCAACAATTTATTGACACAATGCACCACAATATTAAATATCTCTGATGACTCTGTGGAAAGGAACACTGGACACTGAAGATGGTTGATTAGTTTTTATATTTCTTCTTTCCTCT
>PVIH01023939.1:16705-23890 GCA_004025045.1 Sigmodon hispidus
CACTAAATCCCACAATCTCTCTCTGAAGAGATAATTTTTAAAAACTGTTTTTCAGGAGTTACCAGATCCAACATCACAACAGGTAGATTTCCAACTGTGCCATAACTGAAAGATTATTTCAATCTAACCCAAAATCTAAGACATAGATTTTTATAAAGCAGTCTTAATTTGTAATAGTATATTCCTTAATTAAGTAAACTACATGTACAAATATGAAGTAAATTTGAAACACTCACTCACTTGCTTTTGTTGTTATCATGTATTTTTCTATTTTAAAAAATACGGAAACTCTAGATTACTTGTTATTCCACTCAAGAAAAACTTTGATTTTGAATGTCTGTCTTTCTTAACTAAATCTTAACTGAAGTCAACTTGAAGCCCAAAGAAAGGACAACACATTTTTAGAGTGGCATTTTAGAATTCAAACTATTCATCTTTTCCAATGTGAATATAAGCTTTATCTAAATGATTTCTGAAGAAAATGGATTCATTTGACTATAGTGCTTCTAAGACCAGTGAGAAGCTCATCATCTTAATATTGAATCTGTAAGTCCTTTCCACTAGGGATGATTAACAACTTAGTCAAGTGTTTATTTTACTTTAAGGAGAATATGTAATTTCCTGGAATAACACATATAGATTTCAGTCCATTTCCCCTTTCAAAAGTCATATTTATGCCTTGGAATTGGATAATGTAGCCTATCTCTATCTCAGACTCTTGTGCATGGTAAAGCGATAGCCTGGCAAGTTTTTGTAGTTTAATGAGCATATATCAGTCTGCTCCATGATTCATTTATTCTTCATAAAAAAAAAAGCAGTGCTTAACCACACTGATAAGAAGCAACAACAGTGGATTACTTCCAGATGGAACTTTTTCTCACTACATGTGTGGGCTAAAATACCCCTGGAATAAAAGTTTCTATTAGCATGGTGATGCTCTGGTCATTTTTGTATCATGTGTTTAAAGCTTTGCTCACATCTATTCAGATGAATCCAGAAATTAGGCAAAGTGATTAGGTAATTCATATGTTTGGTCCTTACATTTCAGTTGGCATTTGTATTCCCTAATCATCCAGTAAGTTAAAGCCAATGATGGATAATGTATATAAACAGACTCATCATCAGATTTTAATATGATGGCACACTTAAGAGATTAAAAATATTTATAGGTCCACAATAAACTGTGTCCAGAAAGTTACTGAAAACTTTCCTCTGTTCTGTTTATTTTCTCTCTAACTGATGAAATGAGCCACATTGTTTTGCCTTGAGAAGAATCAATTGAAAGTCCAAGAAAATTTTGTTTTTAACTATAATATTATCAATTTGATTCATTAGTGTTACTTATTTATAAAACTATGAATAAAAATAAATTTAATTATGAATAAATAAATTCAAATTAAAAGAAATCTTCAAACATATCTCATGCTCCCTGAGCAAAAATTTGAAGGAAAACTTTCAGTATCTAACACTGGAAGATTTTTTATATATATATTTAGTCTGTGTCTCTTCATGGGACCATATTACTACAGGTGGTAAAATTTTATTTAAGCCATATACACATAAAAATATTATGTAAAAATTATACATATATATGCCTTCATATATGTTTATTTTACAAATATTTGTTATCAGATATATGAAGATTTGCTTGCTTATAAGTGTGTGTTTGTGTGTGTGTGTGTGTGTGTGTGTGTGTGTGTGTGTGTACTGCAAATGTGCATGCTACATGCAGATCCAAGAAGACAGTACTGGATTCCCTAGTACTATAATTACAAAATGTTGTAAACTGCTCAATGAGTGCTAAGATTTGGACCCAGGTCCTCTGGAGAACTGTAAATGCTCTTCCAATTTGGAAGCATCACTCCAGCTTCACTGTATATGTGTTTTATAGGTAAATAAAATGATATGTTTCACTGTTGTTTATTCAAGCATATTTTTTATACTTGCCTCTATTTAGTCCCTCTTACTCTCTATTAACCTCCTTCTTCTTTTGCCAGATTATACCCATCCTGCTTCTATCCCTGTTTCCCCCTTTATTCTCCTTCACATTGTACAGTTACATCTAAATAGGTAGAACTATGGTCCACAGTTGAAAGACTATAAGCTTTTTATATTTCTGGGTCTGTGTTGCCTCACCCAATGTTATTGCACAAATTCTACATAGGTATCATTAATAAAAAGTCAAGACACATATTGAGAAAAGTTGAAAGATCAGAGAGACAGGGGAACAAGCCACAGCTACTTCTTACCTAGCCACACCTAAGGAATCCTCAGTCTGAATGCCTTGAAGTTACCATCTGAAAGGAAAGGGTAAAGATCTGTCTCCTCTCTTATAAATCTTTCTCTGCCCAACAATATTACTTCCTGTTTCAAACCTTTATTGATAAATTTATGGCTGACTTTGTCCTCTGGTCTTCAGGAAAACTTAATTAAATATACAGTCTATAACCATATATTGTCTTCTTGTGAAAAATAAAAGAGATGATTATAAATAATTTAAAAATCTGTATGCAATAAGTAAAATTACATAATACAATGTATACATATAATAGGCAATAATTATGTCAATAATGTCTAGCCCATTAATAATTGACAATCTTAGGGAAAATACTTTAAGATTTTTACTATTTTTGTGAGTCTAATAGATTGTACCTAATTCACTTTTCCTTTTTTTTAACTTTTAGATATAACTTGTATTACAAAATGAAAACTATATTTTGATGTCTCTCAAAACTTATAGACTTGATACCTCTTTAAGTGAGATTTTTGTGAATCTGTAACTAGAAAAACTATAACTATCTAAGCTTCAAATCCCTCAGACACCTGAGAAGGGAATAATGTTAATTAAATAAGCAGAAAATGCCAAGAAGCAACTTTCAAAAATGTGAGAAATGACTGAAAAATCTGACTCCCTGTACAAGTCACCCAAGGTTCCTCTGCAACACTGGGGACTCCATCTTCAGTCTATAGGACTAGCCTATCTGACAGATTTATTTGAGAAGAAGAATATACTTAAAGACCTTTCTACCTTGTCTTGACAAGTTTAGGCAGTCCTTTTTTGTGAAAACTTTGTCCATTTTGGAAATCACACTGTCAGTAGTTGAAGCAACAGCACTTTCTTTCCCAGTGTCTAACTTTTGCCACAAAGAAAGTAAAGTCCATATGGAGTTTCTTTGCTACCTATCATCTTCTCTGAAGTAGATTGTTGCTGCCAGGAACAGACATGTCTCATTGTCATAAAAATAATGAGTGTTATTAAAATATCTTAAATGCCATATTCTATAGATCTCTCAAGTATTTGAAGATGACTTATCTAAAATATATTTCTATTTGACCTCTAAAGCATATTTAATGTGACTATGAGTTTGATTGTAATGACTAACATTTCTTTTGACCCTAATTTGTTAATAATAATTTTGAAAGACTAACAATTTGCATTACATTGTTAGATGAGATATATAGGTACAAGAAATTGAACAAAAGTAAAAAATATATGTACAGTAACAAAATCAATCTCAGTTTTGCATCAATATAAATAATTTGTATACAATAAAAAATTCAATCCACTGCAAAATATTCAAAACTAGTAGATGATTATTAAAAGTAGATTCCAAAATCTTCCCTTAAATTTCATCATATCCATATTCCTATTTTTCTTTTGAGAGTAGATTTAATATTCTGTCTCATTGGTCTACATTGCTCTGCTACATCCTGGTTGTCAACATCCCCCATCGCTTCTCCTTGCAAAGGAGGATTGGAATAGTGTGATTAACTTTAGTAGGGTCTCTACATGTACTAAGGTATAAACTTTAACCTGCAATAGGGACATATTTGTTGGGCTTGTTTTTAGGAGAGTTTTCTTATCTCTCATTCTTTCCCCATTGCAGGATATATAGACCCTGGAGGCTTCAAAGGTCTTGGGGGAAAGTCTGGCCTCAGGTAATTAAAATTGGTTATAATTGTTGCCTTAAAACATGTTCTTACAGCATTTCCGCATAGTCATACATGTTGTACCCCAAACATGACCCTAAAGTAGGTACTTCCTCATAAGCTATTGTTGGCTACACTTGGTGGCCTTGGCAACAAAGGCCAAGTACTAATATAAAATAACCTAAGTCAGGAAAAAACAACCGTGCTGTAGCAGCAAATGGCAGCGAAGATAAGCCCTTCCCACTAACAAAAAACAAACAAACAAAAACAAATATTTAAGGCTTTCCTCTTCCTCAATAAATTAAGCTTATTTATTTCTACCAGCCCTCAAAATCTAAGTCATTGTCTCTGTGCATTTTCACATACTCCCCCCCAGAAAAAAAGAAAGAAAACTAACATGGTCCAAAGCATAGGCAATATCTGGCACCTAACATCAGGCTCTAAACATGACTATAGAGTATACCTGGTTTAGGGTTATCTTTGTTATTGCAGCAATTATTTTTTGGCCTTGTATTTTTACCTGCTTTGGTCATCACTATTTGAGGTGTGAGTAAGTGCCTCCTCCATCCTGTTTGCTGGTCCTGCTGCCCTATTTTTTCTGTCCAAAATTCATCACCTTTACTGATAAGAAGATTATTCAGATCTAACTAATCTTAGGCCTTTTAACTCGCTTTACTTGAACCTGTATTCATTAACACAGGATCCTAACTTTAAGACTTAAGGAAAAAAATAATTTACCAAATCATAGTTGCAGGTATCAAAACAAACATCTATTATGAAGCCTTAAGGCCTGAGTAGCCAAATGGTGACAGTTTCCATGTCTTGTGCAAATTAAACATTTACAGACTGCCTTTTACGGAAAGTGCTATTAGCAGAAGAAAAGCTGCAACTTCTCTCCATTTTTTACTCAATTCACCTAACAATCAGAACACTATCTCCTCCCATCAGAAAAGCTGCTACAAGAAGACCTTGAGTTTTACTGTTAATTAATAAACTTTTAACCTTCTGTCCAGCCATGTTTAGTATTGTAGTTAAGGCATATGATTTTCCCCCTGTTTGCTGTGTTGCTCTAATCCTTGGTTGACCCCACCAGAAGAACCTTGACTAGAGACCCCCACCTTTGTGTTGACAGTTAATCTAATAGCCCATCTTTAAGACCCTGAAGAATTCAAGCCCTGCATCGTTTTGCCAGAGAATTGCTGACTGTATGAGTATATACACCAATACCTTCATTGTTGTTGTCCTGCCAACAAAGATGAAGTAAGAAAAAGAAATTCTCTAAGTTTGATTTCTGAAGATTCCCAATTTCACCAGCCAGAAGTTTATCTCTTGGACACTGAGAGAAAATCCTATCGGGGCTGGTCCCCAAAAAGTTTTTTGTTAATTTCTAACAAAAAGAACTACAAAAATAATTCTACAACTCTGTTTTACCTCTATTCTTCTAACTATAATTTTAAATTTAAAAGCCCTCCTCACCAAAATAATAATAATAATAATAACAATAATAATAAAAACACATAACAAATTGTACCCCAAACAATGCAGTACTAACCTCTCCATTACCTCAGAAGGGCCTAAAGCATAAACAGCACCTCAACTCTCTTCTTATTCTAGTGATTTTGCTGGTAATTGAATGGCAGACACATACAGGATGGATCGCATCTCCAATGGTTATTGTCTGTGGCATTTTTACTGCCTTTAACTGGAACTCCATTAGGGTTTGTACATTTTCTGTGTCCTTACTCTTTTTCTCCTTCAATAACAACCACCTCTGCAGTCTCTCCATCTACACTGAGTCTTACTTTCAACAGTTATTCTTATGATAATTTGGTATACAAATATGTCTTTTCTTAGTGTCATTCCTGTTAACAAAATACTATTTCTTCCTTACATAGAACCATTTTATTTTCCCCCAAACCTTTGCTGTAATGTCCTTCTAAACCTTCATGCCTCCAATGTGAGGCCACCTGGGTTGCCATAATGTTCTTTCTGACTTTAAATGTGGGCTCTTAGATCCATAAACTACCCCACTAAGACATCTTTTAATGTGTTCTAGAGTTTTTGTTGTGTTTTCATTTTTATTGAGCTCCAGAAAAAAATTTAAATTTCTTTTTATGACACTTTAATTATTCAGCTATGTATTATTTAATTTTCATAAATTTGTATAATGACTAGAGGTTTGCTTGTAGTTGATTTTAAGTTGATTTATAGTCATATATACTATCATAAATTATTCAAATTGTTCTGAATTTGTTAAAATTTGTTTCATGTCACAGTATAATGTCTGCATTAGAAAAGTGTTCATGTTACGATGAGAAGAATGTATTATCTTTGATATTTGGATGGATGTTTCTTAGGCCCACTTTACATATGAAGTTACTTAATTCTGACATTCTTGTACTTACTTTGTTCTACTGAGATGATCTGTCTATTGACAAAAGTGGGATATAGTAATCAACTGATATTAATGAGTTGAGATTAATCTGTGTCTTTACATGTGCAATATGTTCTTTATAAACCTGAATGAGTCAGAGTTTGGTGCAAATATTTGGGACCACTGTGAAGGCATGGATTTATTGTTACACAACTTCATTTCAGGGAAATATGGTGAAGTATGCCTGAACGCAGGGCCAAGGCCTAAAAATCTGGAAAGAATCTCAGGAATGGACCACACAGCCAATAGATTCAAAGCTTAGCTTCACACCAAAATTTTAGTCAGTACATTCAGGACTTGAGTTCATGCTGAAAGTATAGCCAATAGTTACTATACTCCATACCACTTTCCCCAATCCTGAAATGCCAAGATGTATAGCACCCTCCTTACATATTCTTTTCTTTAAAAAAAACCCTCACCCCAGGGCTCACAGCCAAATCCCTCTACTGTGCTGGAACAAAGGATTTGACCCAGGTTTCTTTGAACCTGTCTAAAACAATAAACTAAGCTCTCTAGTGGTCTTGGGAGTCCTATGACACAGGCTGAACAGTCACAATGTCTTCTTTTTTTTTTTTTATATTTCTAAGAAATTTCTTTATTTAATTTTAAATTTTAATTGGAATTTTTTTTTCTTTATTTTGTATTTATTAAAAAAAAACACAGTAAAAAGAATTTAAAATGTGGAAGAGTTAACAATAACTATATAGAGGATAAGAGTGATAAGCATGGCTTATCAAGGGTAGACATACAAATAAGATTGCTACACCTATATTTTCTTTGTGTTCATCTTTCCCTCTGAATTTTTTTTTTCCATCCCTGTA
>PVIH01023940.1:0-23767 GCA_004025045.1 Sigmodon hispidus
GGTGGCTGTAGTGGTGGGTGCAGTGGTGGGTGCAGTGGTGAGGTGCAGTGGTGGGGGTGGTACTTGAGCCAAATTCTCTGAATCTCCAAAAGAGATGTTTATACAAAGTAGTACAACAACATATTTTAGGAATAGTTTTGTTTTCAATTAGCTTTTTATTGTGCTCTTTTAAAGTGAAGATCCCTTACTGGTCCTGCCTCTGAGCACCTTGAAGAGGAAACCGGGGCGGGATGGTTTCCACAGCATCAGCTTACACACAGAACTGAACAGACAAGCACAATGTCAGGACTGAGGTTAAATATGACTGCGGAGGACAAGCGAAGGCAGAGGCAGGGAGTAAGGTACCCCTAGAAATCCAGCCACCACCCCCCAGCCTGGAGGGAGCCGAGGTGGGCTCCGAACTAAGAGACATTAGCAGAAAGACAAGGGCTATAGGGTGGTGGGAGGAAGGGACTGTTTGGCAACTGGGACTAAGGGATTGATTGCTCCCTGCACCCCTGCTGGGTCCCCCTCCTCTGCCTCTTTGGTCTGGTGAGAAGGAGGCAGGTCTGGGGCTACCCTAGGCTCTAGGCAGGGACCGGAAACAGTTCACTTGTGATTCGTGTTTGATTTCTGTGTGCTGTTGCCAGCTGCCACCTCCACCACCAACATCACCCCGTCTCCACCACCATCACCTCTTCCTTCTCCTTTTTAGTCTTCTTTATAGTTATTTTTAATTATCTGTACCTGAGTGTCTGTGTGAGTGTGCCCATGAGGTTTTGGATGCCCTGGACGTGGAGTTACAGGCGGCAGTTGTGAACCGCCTGATGTGAGTGCTGGGAACAAGCCCGAGTCCTCTGCCAGAACAGTGCCTGCTCTTACCTGCTGTGCCAACCTTTCTCTGTCCAGCTTCTCTTTGATGGCATCCCTGGAGCTGCATTGACCATTTTGGTCTGAAGGGGTACATTCTCAGGGGATCAAAAGGTGAGCACCTAGTCCTCTTTCTTGTCCTTAATCTTGTAGGCTGCGTCATGGAGAGTATGGTGGCCGAACTGGTCTGGCTACATCTTGACAAAGGTGTTTGTTGGTGGGGGCACACCCACAGTCACCTTATGCAGCCTGCTAGGGTCTCCATGCCACCCTCTAGGATGGTGTTCTTGTTCTGATTCAGTCAGAATAGCGTTGCTGTGTTTCTTGCTCTGGTGCTGGTGGCTTGCACATCATTGTTTCACTGGACACTTTGGTGACACATCAGTGACAGCCACACGAGTGGACATGTTTCTGGAAGTGAAAGAAAGACAAACAGCAGTGGAAGACCTGAGCCTTTGTGCCTGCGGCTGGGATTGGACTGTTTGGTTGGGCGGTTTTGAGACAGGATCTCATGTAACCCAGTATAGCATCAAATTAGCTGTGTATCTGAGGATGATCTTGAATTTCTAATTCTTCTGTCTCCACCTCCCTAGTACCGGGATTATAGATGTGGCCACCATACCTACTAAAGATCATCTGAACCCCGAGGCTTTGCATATGTTTGATGGCAAACACACCATCAGTTAGACTCCATCCTCAGCCCTAAGCAATGCTTTTTTGATGAAGATGGATGGAATGTCTGGCTAGGCAGACAAAGGCAGACAGACAGATAATTGCAAATATATTAACTTTGCCATACTTGTTGCAAATATTGCTTCCAATATGCTACCAGTATTGTTTGTTTGTCTGTAGACAGTCTTACTTAGACTGACATTCAACTCAAGAGCCTCCCGCCTCTGCCTCCCAAGAGCTGAATTTATAGCCTTGCGTGTCTCAATGCTACTTTTATCCCTCATTAATTCTTACGCTCTTGGAAGTTGAGTTTTCTAGAAATTTCAACTGTATTTATATAGTTGAGTCCATCTGTTGTTGCCTTGTGACTTTTTCCTGCCAGTCCCAGGCTCATATGTCCATTCTAACTCTAGAGTATGGTGGTGTTTGAGTTGGCCCCCTTCCCAGGAAAGGCTACTTACTGGTGATGGATTGGCTCATCTGGGTGTGAATCCCCTTCTGTCATTGCCCACCTGTGTGACTAGGAGGAACTCTTGGATGGTGGAGAAATTGGAGTAGGCCCTGGACCTCTAATTTGTCTATGCAGTAGGGGCTCCATAAGATGCACTTTCCTGACTGCTCCATCGGATGCTGAGCATCCAGATCTGCAAACCTGAGAACATAGTCATCATCCCCTCCCCCCACCCACCCAAACTCCTGCTCAGACCAGCTTTAGAGTTATGGGAAGCCAAGATCTTCAGTGGCTTCCTGCCCAGGCTAGGAATTGTCAAGAGAGTAAAAATGGCCAGCAGCCATGACTGCTGCCTCCAGGGGCTGGTAGGCCTGCCTCTTCCTCTTTGTCAGAACCCCTACTTGGAACACAGCCTAAAAAGCACCTCAGATCACTGCCTCCTTGGCAATCCTGGGGACTGCCACAGCCACGCTCCTGGGGGGAGGCCAGTTACTTAGCAAAGCCACTCATCCTGTGAGTCTGGATGTGCTCGGTGATGAAAGCCAGGACAGGGCCCTTCCTACAAAGCTGTTGTTGCAAGGGTAACAATGATGGATGGGTGGGTGGAAAGAGCCTAGAGCTGTTCTTGGTGTAAACGGGCCTGGCTCACGTGTGGAGCGCAACACTGGCAGTGTTTTCATGGCCATTTACAGCTGTAGGGGAGAAAAAAGAAAAGACTGTCCTGCGGTGTGTGGGCTGGGGCTGAGAATTCAACTGACATAAGGCAGAATAATAGAAGGAGGCACACAAAGTAATACCACCCTATTGCGGCTCAGGAGAATGCATGAGGAGCTCAAGGCCCAAAGATGAAGAATTGAACTGGACAATTAGTAAATTAGGAAAATGTGATAAGGCTAATGGGCACTGGTAGGAAGTGAGCTGGGTGGAGAAGTGAGTTTGGGGTGGTTTGTACAGGCCTCCTTGAGCCTCACGCTCCCATCCTACAGGGTGAGAATGAGATAAGATCATCCTTTAAAGACAAGGTGTCACTGTGTAGCCTTGAATGGTCAATCCTCCTGCCTCAGTCTCTAGAGTTCTGGGCTTACAGATGTATGTCACTATGCCTAGCTCACACAGGAATTTCTTATACTGTTTTTTTCTTTTTTCCTAGTGCTGAGGATGAGCCTCAGGTCTCAGCATGTAGACAAACATTCTACCAGGAAGCCATCTCTTCTAACCCCTCACCTGCTACTTTTAAGAGCAAGGAAGGTTTCACACCTTTAATCCCAGCACTTGAGAGGCAGAGGCAGGCAGATCTGTGTGAGTTCAAAGCCAGTCTGTTCTAACAGTGAGTTCCAGAACAACCAAAGCTGTTACACCTAGAAACCGTGTCTCAAGAAGCAACAATAAATTAAATGAATAAATAATTGAAATTAAAAAAAATAAAAAACAAGGAAGGTCAAAGTGATCTTTTTGCACTGGCTGTCATCCAAAGCCCTTTAAATAAAAACAGTCACGATGCCATAGTAGTAGATTTGGGGCCAGTGTGTTAATAACTTGCTCACTGTACTCAGGCATGCTGGCCTTAGGGAATGCAGATCTGCAGCTGGAATTCCTGGCTTCTGACAACACAGATCTGTCATTCCCCTGTCACCAGGGACCCAGGGCTCCTGGAAAATTTTTCTTCCTGACTCAGTGAAGAACGTGTCTCTTGGGTGGCTGAGAGATTGGTGACTGGCAGCCTCCAGGGATAGGGCATCTGCCTGTGTGACTGCTCACAGGCGTGCTCTTCCCTTCCCCCAACGGGCCTGACAGGAATGACCCCATTTCTCAGGTGGCAGATCAATCCAGGCAGGGACACCCAGCCTGCCTCCCAGACCCATGATACCTGAGGTACCTTAGGAAATGCCTTTACTTTACCAGAATCTCTGAATTTTATTTCTTTTGGTTTCCTTCTAGAGACTTCAGGCCATTCTGACTCGGCCCGGGGCTGCCCTCTGTTTGGGGATATGTGATCATACTATGTGAAAATGTGTCTCTGTTTTATTCTGATTGGATTAATAAAGAGCTGAATGGTTAATAGCTAGTCAGGAGAGGTTAGGCAGGAATTCCAGCAGAGCTAGGAACTCAGGCTAGAATCTAGCTTGAGGCAGACTTCACCAGTGAGATTCAGAGCGTGTCTGTTGTACAGAATGAAGGAGAGGTAAAGAGCTATGAGAAAACTGTATATTAATATAAATCAGTTAATTTAAGTTATAAGAGCTAGCTGGGAAAAGCCTAAGCTAAAGCCAGGTTTATATAACTAATAAGTCTCAGTGTCATTATTTGGGGGTTGACAGTTCCCAAAGAAAGTCTGACAAGAAAGACGGAGGACAGCCCTGGAACCTGACTGACTCACACAGGCCTGAGTGCTTTGCTGAGCTTTTCTTGTAATTAAGCCCCAGGGAGAGGCCAGAACCCCTGCCTGGCAGCTCTGATCAGGGCTTTAAGATAGGCGGGCTCTCAGCTGTTGCCATTAAGGAACTTGCCATGGAAATTCTCCTTCTTCCAGCCTCCTTTAGATGAATAATAATGAACCCTAGGGGCTGGAGGGATGACTCCTGTGTCAAGAGCACACACTGCTCTTCCAGAGGGCCTTACTTTCATTCCCAGCGCCCACATGTGGCCTCACATCTGCCTATAACTCCACCTCCAGGGGAAATCTGATGCCCTCTTCTGGCCTCCTCCGGCACCTGCATTCACATGTACATAACCATCCCTCCTCCCACACACACAACACATAATTAAAAATAAAATTTAAAAGATAGGAAGCCAAGATAGGAAGGAGTTTTTGAGGCCAGCCTGGACTATACAGACAGTACCATGCCAGCCAGAGTTACACAGTTAAACTTTGTCTCTAAAAGAGGCCAAACAAGCCAGGCAGTGGTAGCACATGCCTTTAGTCCCAAAACTCAGGAGGCAGAGGCAGGCAGATCTCAGTGAGTTCAAGGCCAGCCTGGTCTACAGAGTAAGTTTCAAGATAGCCAGGGCTACACAGAGAAACCCTGTCTCAAACCTCCCATCAAGAAGGAGGAGGAGGAGGAGGAGGAGGAGGAGGAGGAGAAGAAGAAGAGGTTAAAAGATGATGGTGGTCAGGATGTCACACACCTGTTATCTCAGCACATGAGATGCTGAGGCAGTAGGGTCTTGGTGTTAGGACAAAGATGTAGCAGCAGCGGCAGTGGTAGAGGAGGGAACCACCAGAAGGGAGAAGCTATTTGCTAAATGCAAACCTGGAGAAGCACTAATCACACAAAATTCTCAAACCTGACATAAAGGCAATCGGATTAAAAAAATGGACAAAAGATCTGAGTAAACTTTTCTCCAAATTAAGAAACACATGAAAATATGCTTAACATCACTGGGCAGAACCGGAAACCAAAACCACAGCGAGATACCACTGTACACCCAGTAGAATGAGTATCATCTGTTTCATTCAAAAACAAGAAATTTGCCAGGAAGCAGTGGCACACCCCTTTAATCCCAGCACTGGAGAGGCAGAGGCAGGTGCTTTCTGAGTTTGAGGCCAGTCTGGTTTACAGAGGAAGTTCCAGCACAGCTAGGAATACACAGAGAAATCCTGTCTCAAAAAAAAAAAAAAAAAAAAAAAAAAAAAAAAAAAAAAAAAAAAAAAAAAAAAAAAAAACAAAAGCAAGGAAAAGAAAGTCTGATGATTTCGCTTAGCGGAGAACACAGCCACACATGGAAAAGGAAGATAGGTGACAGACGGGATATGAATAGACTGGCACTCACTGCTGGGGAAGGAAGCTGAACCTAGGGCTGGGGATGTGGCTCAGTTCATAGAGTATTCACATAGTGTTCATGGGGCCCTAAGTTCAAACTCCAGCACCTGGGATCCAAGCACAGGGAGGGGCAGATGAGTTCAAGGTCATTCTTGGCCACATAATGAGTTTAAGACCAGTCTATGCTACATTTGAGATGCTGCCTCAGAACAAATAAATGGGCGAATGAATGCATGAAGTTAAACTTAGAGTCACCATAGCAATTGTATTTCTGGGTGTACACCCAAGAGAATGAAAACATAGGACCACACAACGATTTGTGCAGGAATGTTCCCAGCAGTATTGTAATAGTCACAAGCCATCAACTGATGAGCAGATAACTGATAAAATGTGGTCTATTCATATAATGGAATATTCAGCAATAAAAAGAGATAAAATAGGGCCTTTGAGATGGCTCAGCCAGGAAAGGTAGGCGTTTGCCAGCAAGCCTGGTGATCTGAGTTCAAGCCCTGGGACCCACATGGTAGAGGGAGAGAAGGAAGTCCTACAAACTGCCCTTCGAACCCTCCACATGTGGCTGTGAAATACACACACACACCACACACACAGACACACAGACACACACACACACACACACTAAAAGCAATTTAAAAAAGATAGATGAAGTATATTCATCCATACTTTTAGATGGACCTTAAACACATTATAAAGACTTAAAAGGTCACATATATATGATTTCATATATATGAAAAGTCTAGAATAGGCAAATTCACAGAGACAAGAAGATTGGTAGTTTGGGGGAGAGTAGCATGGGAGAGGAAACAGGAAGTGACTAGAGGGCACGGGCTTCTTTCGGAGGTGATGGGAATGCTCTAGAATTGGATAGTAGTGATGATTATATAGGCTTGTGAATGAACTAAAAAACACTGCACTATACACTTAAAATACTGGATTCGTGCACTATAAAATGTTCATAAATTATCCATTTTTTTTAAAAAACAGGCATCAATAAACATAAAGTGCTTCTAAGACTGTTGAATCCATGGTAATCCCTGAGAGACATTAGTCATTCAGTGTGAATTCCTCTGGATTCGTGGGCTGGTTCAGAGAGGGACAATGAAACATTCTAACAGGGTGTGTAGCCTTTGGAGATTATTTTATTACTTTTTTTATATGTCTTATGGGTGCTTTGCTTTCATGGTCGTCTTTGTGTCTATGAACTGCCATGTGAGTGCTGGGAATTGATTGCACCTTGGGTCTTCTGTAAGAGCAGTCAGTACTCTTAACTGCTGAGCCATCTCTCCGGGCCTAAGATTATTATTTCTTAAAGATTTGTTATCTTTTAAAGATTTATCTTTTATTTTTGTGTCTATGTGCAGGCCTGCATGAATTAGTATACTAGGTGTGTGCAGGAGCCAGCAGCGGCCAGAGTTAGGAATCAGATACCTCTGGAAGGGAAGCTGTAGGCTCTTGTGAGCCACCACGTGGATGCTGGGAACCAACTCCTCTGCGACACCAGCAAGTGCTCTTAAGTCCCAGGCTGTCTCTCCAGACCTAAGATTATTTTATCTTATTTATTTTGAGACAAGGGCTCACATGGCCCAAGTCGGCCTCTAACTGCTTATAGAGTTGCGAATGACTTTGAAATCCTGAACCTCCTGCCACCACCACCCAAGTGCTAAGATTACAGGCTGGCAGCACCTTGCCTGGCTTCTTATGGTAGTCCTTGCTGCCATACCAAATGCCCACACACTGTGGCATAAGACAACACAATGTCGTATCTAACAAGCAGAGGTCAAAGGTCTGTAGTGGTTAACTGAAGCTGTTAACAGCTGTGTCCCTCCTAGGGGCTCTACGAAGAATCTGTTCTGGTCTATTTCAACTTCAGTCTGTGGCTTTTCCTGGCGCTGGGCTGCCACAGTGCACTGGCATGGCCACAGCACTGACTCGACTCTTCTCTCCCCTCCTTTAATGAGTTTGTGATCAAAAGGGTCAGTGGATAATCTGGGATAATCTCCAGAACTCAAGACCCTTAATCGCATCTCACAAGTCCCTTTTGCCATATAAGGGAACACATTTCACAGCTTCCTGCAATTAAGATAGGCACATCTCTGGGAAGTCTACAAGCTGCTTAGAAAAGAAGCATTCTAGTGGATTTGAGAGTTCTGGGCCTTAACTATAATCCCTTTCATCTGTACAGGATTTAGAATCCTTTCGTATGACACTTTTTTTTTTCCTCTCCTTGAATTGATCCTGGAAAATCAATGAAGTACTGAGCCTACACTGTGTGAGAGAGAAGCAATACTCTTGGAGGCCCTGGGCCAGGTCATGCAGATTCAAAAAGACTCAGCTTCAGAGCTTTTATTATTTTGCTTTCTTTAAATATTTACTTATGTGTTTTGAAGCAGGGTCTCACTGTGTAGGTCAGAATGGCCTGGAACTTTACAGAAATTCTCCTGCGCCAACCTCCCAAGTACTGGGATTAAAGGTATGTGGCATCATGCTTGGCTAATTTTTTTGTTTCTAGAAACTATGCATTTTCTTTTCTTCTTTTTTTTTTTAATAGAAGAGCTCTCTTTGACCTTTTGGTATTTACTTATTTATTTTAAGATTTATTATTATGTATGCAGTATACAGAAGAGGGTACCAGATACCATCATAGATGGTTGTAAGCCACCATGTGGTTGCTGAGAATTAAACTCAGGTCCTCTGGAAGAACAGTCAGTGCTCATAACCTCTGAGCCATCTCTTCAGCCCCTAAAACTATGCATTTTCTAAACTTCATTGATTTGTTTATTGTTACACATCAGGAGAGCAGAGGGTATCCTGCAGTGCTCAGTCCTGTCCTTTAGTCATGTGGATTCTGGGGAACAGACTCAAGTCCACGGTCATGCCAGCCAGGACTTACCTTTAGCCACTGCTGTCCCACTGGCTCCAGAACTTTTTATTTATTCAATTCTGAGACAGGGTGTCCTGTAGCCCAGGCTAATCTCGAACTCAGAATCACAGGGCTGAGACCACAGGCATACCAGCTTTGTGCAGTGTCAGGAACAATCCTCATGTATGCTAGGCAAGGACCCCACCAACTGAGTCTTACCCTTAGTCCCCAGATTAATGGCGCCTTTTTTTTTTTTTTTTTAAATTCAGTACTGGAGATAGAACTCAGAGCCTAGTGGAGCCTAGTGCATGCTGGGCAAACACTCTATCATGATATGATATCCTATAAGGATTTCAGAAGTTTGACTCGGTTCCCCTATTCACAGTTCCCAGCCATTTGCTTCCAGAACAATGTCCTCTTGGTGCATCAAAGTGACTCCTTGGGTACCAGACAACCTAGAGGATAAAGCTCCCCAAAGTGAGCCTGTTGCCATGGCGTAGATGTGTCCTCAGCAGGCAATCCTCAAACCAGCAGGGTGGGTTGTGGACAGAAAAATCTTTTTGTGTGTGTGGATATCCTTGGCACAGAGCCCCAGAACTCAGTGTCCATCCGTCTGGGGCATGTCCTCCATAGCAGCTGAGGCCGGAACCCTGTTTGCCTGAAGCATATCTTCTTCTTAGAAAAGGCTTAGTGAGAATCTCTATAATCACTCCAGTGTGGTTTATGGTTTTGCCTTGGGTGCTACTACTGCGTGGGAGGACTCTCCCAGCCGCACAGATGCTGGGGAAGCTGCCACAAAGCCTGATGTTTCTCTGAACACCTCTCCCCCACCCCACCCACCATGATGGTCTTTGTGTGACATCCTCTTCCAGGAACTGGGTTACACTGGATCTAAAATCAGGGCCCTGTTCCCTGGTGCATCGGCATCAGTGGAAGAAGATGGAAACTATGGAAATGCACGTGACAAGGAGTCAGAGCTGATTTGTGGACTGTGACAGATGGTGACAGCGATCTTGTGGCAGATGATGATGTCCCCAGCTCCTCGCTGTCACTCTAGGTGGTCCTCCCAAAAGGATTCTTAGGTCCTTCCTGCTCACAAATGGAAGAAGAATCCTGGCATGGTGGCATTTGTTTGTAATCCCAGTCCTGAGGAAGCTAAGCCAAAGCCACCTCTGGTTTGAGGCTATCCTGGATTACAAGGCAAGTTCAGAATCAGCCTGGAGCCACATAACAAGACCTTGTCTAAAGAAATTAAAAACAAAAACAAACAAACAAACAAAAAAGGAATTTGAGCCTGAGAGTAGTGGTCAGTGTGTCAACTCTGAGGCCAGATTAATCCAGTCTGTCTTCAGGGCTGAGAATAGTGTAAGGTTCCCACTGAGTGTCAACTAAGCAAAGGTACAGTAAGGAGGCAGTGGCCTGATGTCAACTTTAACAAGGGTGGCAACCAGATGTGAGTCCAGCTGTGGAGAACATGTGAGCTCTGTGTGTGGGCGGCCAGATGTAGGGAGGCATGGGGATAATCAGGGAGTAGAGACAGAAGTGGGGAGCCAGAGGGCAAGCCAGCTGTGGAAGGCTTGAGGTCAGGCTACCCCCACTCAGGCTCTGGGAGGTGACTGTCCCCAGGAAATGAATGATGCTGTTGGGTGGGTCTCTATCCAGGGAGGCTCTTTAGCCTCTGGGAAGAGTAGCTGACAAAATAACTCTGCACTTGGCTGGATAGAAATAAACAGAGGCATGAAGCAAGCCTTTACATCATTCATCTGTAAACCCAGTCACCAGCTCCTCTCCCTGGGCTGGAGGAAACTGTTCAGGGTTGCCACCTGGGAGGAAGCTGAAGGAGCCTCCCTGACTGAATGATGCTGTTATGCCTTTAACTGGTACTGCCTCACTTCCTCTTTCTGGGCGTGGTACCTGTTGGTCACTGTCTGTCCACCAATCCTGTCTGTTTTACTCTTACTGGTTAACCCACTTCTAAAGCTCAGCTGCCCTCCTGCAGCCTCTCACATTCGAGACAGGGTTTCTCTGTGTAACAGCCCTGGCCATCCTGGAACTCACTGTAGACCAGGCTGGCTTTGAACTCACAGAGATCTGCCTGCCTCTGCCTCCCAAGTGCTGTGATCAAAGGCATGTGTTACCACCAGTGCCTGACTACAATCTGTTTTGAGGACACCCAGATCTAGCTCCAAAGTACATTACCCCCACCCAAAAGTACATGAACAAGCTTCAGGGAATCCCTGTGGTTGAATGGGAAATCATATGCAAAATTAAATACAGGGCCTGTGAGATGGTTCCAAAGGATAAAGGCAATTGCCATAGTTTGATCCCCGGGTCCCACATAATGGAAGAAGAAAACGGACTTCTGTGAGTAATCTTCTGACCTCTGCACATGTACTGTGGCACACACTCACACCCACACATGCAGACACACAAGAAATCAATGAACTGAGCAGTGGTGGGCAGGAAGAGGGGGAAGAGGAATTGTGGGAGCCAGAGAGGTCAAGGATGACAGAGTGCATGCCCACAAACTAAACTAAACAGAGCTCATGGTCCCACAAAGACTGAAGAGGCGATCACGGAGCCCAGATGGGTCTGTGATAGGTCCTTTGCATATATGTTATGGTTGTTGGCTTGGTGTTTTTGTGGGGCTCCTACAGTGGCAGTGGGGGTGTCTCTGACTCTTTTGCTTGCTCTTGGGACCCATTTTCTCCTACTGGGATGCTTTGCTTAGCTTTGATGTGAGAGTCTGTGTTGTATTTTGTTTCTGGCCCATGCACTTTCAGGCCTAGCCCTGAGATTTGGACCCACTCGCAACCCCACTGCCGCTTAGCACCAGATAATCACAAAAGGCTTTATTAATTTTCTGCTGATTGACCTGGGGTCCAGGCATATAGCTTGCTGACTCTGTACTTTAAACTAACTCATGATTCTTATCTTGTTTGACATGATGCTTGGTACCTTTTCTCAGCAGCACTTCAAACTCTTTCCTCTGTGTCTCCAGGCACCACTGCTCTGCTCTTCTTGTTCCCAGAGTTTTTCCAATCTGGTAGCTCCACCCACATTTCCTTTCTGCCTTTAGCCAATCAGCATGTTTATTAAACTAGTGGGCGGGACAATTACTTACAATGTAGTAACAAAATCCACTTCAAGTCTGTGCCTGGTATTATTGTATCTTGTTATGCCATGTTTAGGTGATATCCCTGGGAGGTCTGCTCTTTTCTGGGGGAGGTAGAATGCAGAGTGGATCTGGGGGAAAGGGCAAGTGTCAGGGAAACCGGGAGGAGCGGAAGGAGGGGAAGCGATGGGCAGGATGTACTGTGTGACAGAATAAAAACGAAGAAAAGATAATTTGCAAAGTAAGCTTAGAATAAACATAATAAACTTAAAAACTGCTTAATCTCAATAGAAATAAAGGTAAATGTGCAGGTGAATAGATAATCAAAATGTGGTATCCAAAGGAACAGTGTTCAGCCATGAAATGGAAGGATCTACCTGCTAAACAAAACAACAGCGGAGAACGTGTGATTTTATTTACACACAATATCCAGAATAGGCAGATCATTTAGGCAGAAAGTAGTCTGTGGTTGCTAGCATCTGGAAGAGAAGAAAATGCGTGGTGAGTTTGTGATTAATGAATACAGGATTTCCTTCTGAAGAGCGAACATATTTTAGAATCAGATGTAGTGATGATTACCCAATGCAGTGACCGAACTAAATGACACCAACTGTGCTGGTTAAAATGGCAAATTTTATGTCACCCTTTGATCACATTAAAGAAAATCAAATGCATATTTCTTCAGAGAAGATTTTTTAAAATATTTATTTATTTATTATGTATACAGTGTACCAGGTCTCATTACAGATGAGTGTGAGCCACCATGTGGTTGCTGGGAATTGAACTCAGGTCCTCTGGAAGAACAATCAGTACTCTTAACCTCTGAGCCATCTCTCCAGCCCCGGAGAAGATTTTTAACTTTGATCAGATTCTCAAAAAGTTAAGAAGGCCTGGTCTGATCCAACAATTTCATGAGGTACAGAGGTTAGTGAGGGAGGCCCATGGCAGGTCACTTGGGCTGGTGGCAGGGCCCAGCCACCTGCCCGCTTGCCTAACCATGCATCCTGCCTTCCCTTTGAACCCACTCAAGCCTCTGAACCAGGCTACCTGCAAGTTGTGTAACTCCACAAACTTCAAAGGCCTTCCAGAAGCTGGGCAAGGGTTGGAGTTACAGGAATGTTTGTTTTCTCTCCATGGACTCCCAAGCATTTAGAGTCCAAGAGGAGGCATTTCTCACAGTCCCCCATGTTGCGTAGAGCTTCTGAAGTAACCTTGGGAGTGAGTAGGTCTGTCTCCATTTAACAAAGAGCTTGTATGCATTACAAGACAGTCAAGGCTACACAGAGAAACCCTGGCTCGACACTCACTCCCCCCAAAAAAGAATTTGCTTTTCGCTTGGAAGGCGAGTACTTAGCTGACCACCTCAGAGGAACATTCTTTATCCAGATGACATGCTGCTGCATTGGCTTAGACTTGATTAAATCTCCAACAGTTTGGGGTTCTCTTAGCTGACACATCCATAGTTTTTTAAGTTATATTTTATTCTTTTGAGATACAGTCTCAGAAGATTTTATTCTTTTGAGATATGTTGCCCAGGCCGCCCTGGACCTCACCCCTATATAGTCTGGGGTGACCTCAACTGCAGTACTTCTTTGCCTCCTTCTCACTGGTGTTATTCCAGACATGCAGCATCAGTCCTGCTTAAGTTTTATTTTTAATGACAAGCAATAGTTGCATATGTTTATAGGGTGCATGCGATGTTCATCTTTCATTAGCCTGACTAAAAGTGCAGGTGAGTCCCCCCAACACTGAGCCCCAGCCTCAGAAATTTCTGCTGTTTCCTGTCTGCTCTGTTTCTTGCCGACTAACCACACAATAAACGTAGTTAGGAATGCACAAATCCTCCCTTCGGAGCACTCCCTAGGCCCAAGTTATGAGGAAAAGACACACCTGGCAAAATGCTTGCCAGAAATGCTGACCATGGCAAAATCCATACACCAGTCACTTTAACCATCCCAGGACTTGACATGCTTTTTTGTTTTATCTGTTTTCTCTCCTCTTTTTCTTTCTTTCTTTCCATTCTTTTGCTCATTTTTTTCTTTTTCTTAACAGTACTTTATGTAGCCCAGGTAGGTCTAATGTCCACTATATAGCAGAGGAGGACCTTGAACTTGAGACTTTCTTGCCTTTTCCTCCCAAGATGGGAGTTATATCTTCTTTAGATCTGCTGGTCTACAGTTCTCACCACCATAAGCGTAAGATGGAAAGTCCACCACATTCCAGAAGTGCTATTCTTTTAAAAAAAAAAATTGCATAATTGCAATGATTACCTGTCTGATACCTCATATCTTCCCTTGGAAAACCATACGAGCTGTGTCATAGGTCAGTGACAGAACATTTGCCCAGATGCAGCAAGGCCCTGAGTTCAATTTCCAGTCCTGGAACACAAAACCATCTTTACCCAAGCTTGGAGATTCGGCACATCTGTAGTCTCTGTGTTTAGAAAAAGAAGACAGAAGGATTAGGGTCCTTTGCTGTAGGATTAAGTTTGAGGATAACATGGGTTAAAAAAAAAAATCATGTCTGGCCTGGAGAGATGGCTCAGCGGTTAAGAGCACTGACTGTTCTTCTGGAGGACGTGAGTTCGACTCCCAGCATCCACATGGCAGCTAACAACTGTCTGTAATTCCAAGATCTGACACCCTTACACAGTTATGCATGCAGGCAAAACACCAATTCACATAAAATAAATATAAATATTTTTATAAAATCATGTCTTTAAAAACTATGAGAGGGCTGGAGAGATGGCTCAGCGGTTAAGAGAACCGTCTGCTCTTCCAGAGGACCCGGGTTCGATTCCCAGCACCCACATGGCAGCTAACAACTGTCTGTAGTTCCAGTTCCAGGCAAACACCAAGGCAAATAAATAAATAAAGTTTAAAAAAAAAAAAAAAAACTATGAGAATTCCTTAGGTAGGTTGTCATAAGGGTCGCTGAGGCGAGCCTGCCATTTTGCTGCTGGAAGCTCTTTTCTTGTTTGTTCCTCCTCCATTCATGGACTCCATATTTCCTACAGAGGAAGCAAATCTCACCAGCACATATTACCCAGGCCCCATACTTCACTGCCATAGGCTTCCACTCTTAGGTGGATCTCAGAGTCTGCTCCCTGGAGGGCCCAGGTAACAGAGCATCTACCTGGTGTGTCCCAAACACCCCCTAAGTGTTCCTGGAAGACCCTGTGGGGTAGAGAGAGCTGTGTCCAAGTAGGAGGGTTGCCCTTAGAGCATGTGTCAGTTCTGGAGAGTGAGATCCAGAGAAGCTCATAGTAAAGTCTTGGCCCTGGAGAGGAGCCCAACTTCAGACACAAACTCCAGAATGCATTAGCGCTCTGGGTTATAAATAAATAAACAAATAAATAAAAATCAGGTACACTTAGAAATTTGAAAGCCGGGCAGTGGTGGCACACGACTTTAATCCCACCGCTTGGGAGGAAGAGGCAGGAGAATTTCTGTGAGTTCAAGGCCAGCCTGATCTACAGACCAAGTTCCAGCACAGAGCTAGGGCCATATAGAGAAACCCTGTCTCAAGAAAATAAAAGTAGAAAGAAAAAGAAGAAAAAATGAGGGAGGGAGAGAGGAAAGAGAGGAGAGGAAGGAAGGAAGGAAGGAAGGAAGGAAGGAAGGAAGGAAGGAAGGAAAATTTGAGATAACAGGAAATGACATCTTCATAGGCAACATCTGTATTCAAAGACCTCAAGTATGGAAAAAGGCTGATTTAGGAAGTGAAGTTTCAGTGACTGCTGCTTTGGCAGGGCAGATAACAGGCATGTGGGGTACAAGGGTCTGGGTCAAGGTGTGGTCATCTGGGTGTGAGATGGGGGTTCAGGGAAGCCTGAAGGCCCGCCAGCAAGTGATGGCCCAGGCAGAAGCATCTAGGGGAGGTCTGGGTAGGGGATCACACAGGGAAACCGAGTTACTCCTGTCCGCTTTCCAGCCACTGCACTGGAAAGCTGCCGAAGCTACCCTCTGTCCGACCCAGACCATCTGATGACGCCTTGGAGCTCTCTAGCGCCTCCTGTGACGTCAGGAGTCTGACCCGGGCATTCTCCGGGTCGGCTAGCGAGAGTGAGGAGCGCTTGCAGCGCGCGGGGGTCGCATCCTGATGAAGAAGGCTAATGACAAGCAATCCCCGCCCAAGTTGCTCGGTGGGTGCGCGCCCCCGCGCGGGAACGCTGGTTGCTATGGACGCCGCTGTGGCCGCTTGCAGTCGGGGTCGCAGGGGGTGCCTGGCTGCGCAGTCACCTTGGGGGCCGGACGCGCAGGGCCACGCTGGTAACTCGGGGCGGCACCATGAAGGCCCTCAAGAAGGAATCTCGTCTCAAAATTCCAACCAGCAGGTTCTTGGAGGCCGCAGAGAGCGTCAAAGGTTGGCGCTGGAGGCCTTGGGTGCTCAGGAAAACCCGACAGGGATGCTTGGGCTGGGGTTAGGACCCAGGGAGGGTTGCTGAGACCATGGGGGTACAGGACACAAGTCAAAGAAGAGAGATACAGCTCTGGACTTTGGTGATAGTATGACAAGTGAGGGGCTAACAGGGGCTTTAGGGGTCCGTGTCAGGGTGACATCCTTGGACCGGAGGAATAGGAGACCCCCAACTCAAATTGTATTTTAGCTTGGTGCAGGGTACAGGTTCTCTTGATTGGGCGAGATGCCCAAGAACCAGGAAGTACCTGATGAAGTTCTTGGGAATTTCAGGGGTCACCTAAAAGTCATGCTAGGGGAAAATCCACGAGTTAAAAAAAAAAAACAACAAAAACCCTAATTCTGTTGATTTCAGAGTGTCAGTTATATCCTACGGCTCGGCTTTTCCAGCCTCATGACAGTCTATCATGGACTAATACTGTGAATGCTTCCATTTCCCATTTGCAATTTACTCCCTTTAAAAAATCCTGCTGGGCAAGGAACGCAGGGGGCGTGTATGCTAAGCTGCTCTGGTACTGAGCTATTCCTTGCCCTTTTTTATTTACTGAGGTCTGTCATGTGTGGACACTGGTAGGCACATAGCTATCAATATTGTGTGACCTCAATCCTCCAGAAACAATCAAGCGAGGAATATCCAGACTTATAAATGCAAACATGGATGCCTATGGGAATTAAGGACCTTCAGAACTTCAGGAAACTGAAGTCGATGGCTTATATGGCAGATTAAAGAAAAAGACAAATTAAAAAGGAAGGTTTGGAGAGAATTTATGCATCAATGAACATAGAAATCAGGACCCTGTGCAGGTGGGCAGGGGCCAGACCATGAACCGGCTTCCTCTGCACAGTCAGAAAGTCATATGTGACCTTGTAGGCCCTGAGGGGACCCAGGCTCCTAGGCCTGGTGCAGCACACTGAAGAAAGGGGCGGGCCAAGAGTCAGGGGAACCTTCTGGAAGGCTCAGAGAACTAAAAGACCCAAATGGGTTTTCTTCTCTCTCTCTCTCTCTCTCTCTCTCTCTCTCTCTGATTTGGCTTTCTTTTATGTTTCTTCATAGTATAAAAAGCTGGTGCTGTTTCATGACATACTTTTAATAGTTAAGAGGGAAGGAGAGAGAGAGAGAAAAATAATCGGTTCCCTTTCCCAAGGGCAGTCAAGGGCTCTTCTAGCCACCCACTCATGCTCACCTACTTTCAGAGTGAGCTTAATCAGATTTGAATTTTCTGCTGTAAACAGATCAAGGGAGGATTTTTTTCACTGTGTATTTGTTTTTAATAAGGGAAGGATTTGGTTTGTTAAATAGTCTTTAAGTGAGGAGGGGGAAAATTGCATTTAACATGCAAGGTCCATTTCTCTAGAACTTTGTTAGGAGCCTCCAGTGTCGTGTGCCTGCCACCCCCGTGTCATGTGTCCAGCCCACAAGTGTGATCTTGTGTCTCTTGGGTCTTTAGTTCATGAGCAGAAAGGCAAGCAAACATGACTGGGAACCAGTTCAGAAACCTGAACTACCTCCCGAGTCCTGTGGCTCTCCTTGGCCTGTTGCTAAGCTACAGATACCACCAGCTGCCCCTTCTACCTCAATAATAGAGCAGATTCCCCCAGCTCAATCCTGAAATCAGTTTCCCAAAGACTTTGAGCAACACTAAAGATGAATGACATTTGTGCACGCAGTAGAAAACCGTAGATCCCATCCTCTGCCCTCTCTATGGGTTCCTCTCTTCCTGCCTGACTGCCCCATTCAAAGAGGCTTGTGTCTGACGTCTGTCAGGACAGAGAAATGCCGGTTCTGTGGCTCACCAAAAACCCCGCTCAGCTTGTATTCCCAGAACAAAGCACAGGGCTTCAGGTTCAGTAACAACACATCTCTACCCTGTGTGGTCCTCCAGGACACCCAGAACTGCCCCAGCCTGGGACTGATCCTTCCTGCTTGATCTACCTCCAGTCTGACTGTCATTGGATGGGTCATTCCGAAATGCCACCCTCAGCACTCCACTGTCCTGTACTAGGGGGTCAGATCCCAGACCTGGACTTCATTTAATACCCATTACAAAGATATATACCTACATATAGATATGTATATAAAGTTAAATTCATGCCAGAGAATATTCACTGGGCACCTGTGTTAATTGTTGTTATTGTGTTTTGGGATCAGGTCCCAAAGTCACCATGCTGTTTTCTCCCATCCCCATCAGCAGCCCTGCCTCCCCAGAAAACTTCACATGTCATCATCCTGCCTCATTCAGCCTTGCTCACACTGTGAAGTCCTGCAATCCTCCTCTGCAAAGCATTTGGCCCATCCCAGCTCCTGCAGGCTGGACAGCTGTCCCTGCAACTGTTTCTTGAACCTTCTTCAGGGTCCTCAACTCTGAGACTGGCATAGTTTGGTTTTTGAATGTCTAATCAGACCTATTAGTGTGCTTTCAAGGGCTGCTTCAGTCTCAGCCAACCAGGGTTTGTATTGCTCACTGAGCATAGTGGGAGCTTTGGCCCCAGAAATCTTCAGCAGTGTTTATATCTCTATCTATCAGTAATTCTATACCCAGCAGTGAAAGGCATATCTGGAGCTGTTTAGTCCCCAAACATGTAAACCAACCAGGGTGATAGGTGAAGAAACAAATGTCCTGGAAAACATAAATAATATGGAAATGCTTCTAACAGTGGATCTTCAACTGGCTGCAGCTCCCTTGTGGGTTGCCTCTTGCTTTGATGTTTGTATAGAAGGAGAGAGAATTAAAAATCAGAACCCAAGCTCATCTAGATGAGAGCTAGTCAACCCAACGCTCAGGTGGCTGAGGCAGGAAGATGACAAATTCCAGGCCAGCCTGGTCTTCAATAGAAAGATCCTGTCTCAGAAAGAAAGCTTTCGAAGGGCGGTGTGACACATGACTTTAATTCCAGCACTCAGGAGGTAGAGACGAGCCAGTTTCTGAGTTTGAGGCCAACTTGTTCTACAAAGCAAGTTCCAGGACAGCCAGGGCTGCACAGAGAGACCCTGTCTCAGAGGGGGGGAAAGAAAAGAAAAATTTAAATCAAAACCCAATGCTGCATCTCCAGGTGTGGTGGAAGATGAGACAGAAATGGGGTCAGGCTGCTCAGCTCTGCGTGAGTCTGTGTGTGTGTGCACTTTCAGAGACATCCTGAGCTGCTTCTCCTGTGGAGGAATGGACTTAGAGTTATGTTTGGAATTATTATTTTTTAAAAAAAACCTGCAATGTGGACATTTCTTAAATAAATAAAAACAGTTTGATTGTGTAAACCAAAGCCCCTGCCTTGATGTTGTAGTGGTATGGTCTCTGACAGATTAGAGCACTTTAGAAGCACTAGATAAAACCCAAATGTTCTAAACACCCTGCCGGCTGAGTTTCGGTTCTCCTTTGATTGTTTTGTATTGACGTATATCAAACCCTTCTCAACCAGAGGGAGAAAAGATGAAATCGCCAAGCGAGGTGTACATCTGAAAGAGTTAAGCCACCTCTCTGGAGGCAGAGAGAACTCATCCTGGTCAGAGAGCCTCTGTCATTTAAATGGCATAAACTCTGATCTCTGTACCTTTCCACAGTTGCGTGGGCCACTTCTGGCATCTCTGGCTGCAGCAGACCCTTAAATATGTCCTCAATCTTGGCACCCTAGGCTGTCCCTGGCTCCCCCTGCCTCTGTCCTCAGGGTAGGCTGAAATGCGTTGTCTGGATCACTAAGTTCTCAGTTGCATGATTCCTGTTTCCTCCTGCCTCTCTGCTTCCCACCCCCACCTCACTCCAGTGCCTTCACAGTGCATGCTTGCAGTTCCAGGGCTTCTCCCTCCTCTCTGGCCTCTTCACATTGCCTTTTGAAATGTTTGTTTTGTTGTGGGGCTTCTCTTCCTCCTTTACTCTCAGTAGGAATGTGAACTCTTTATTGAAACGTCCCAGCCACCCCTAGGGTGGGGCCTCTGAGTGCTGACTGGGGCCCAAGCCCAGCGGCTTGAGCATCTTGTCTCCGATAGCCATTTTCACCCCCAAACTGAGTCTGACTTCCCAGGACCTCACCATGTAGCTCTGGTTGACCTGGTCTCCCTATAGACCAGGTTGGCCTGAAACAGAAATCCCCCTGCCTCTGCCTCCCAAGTATTAGGATTAAAGTTTCTATGATTTATTTTATGTATATGAGTGTTTTGCTTGATATATATATGTGTACTGCACACACTGCCCAGAGAGAGCATCAGATCCCTTGGGATTGGTGTTCCAAATGGTTTTGAGCTGACATGCTAATGTTAGCAATCGCACCCTGGATCCTCTGAAAGAATAATAAATGCCAGATAGTGGATCTTATGAGAACTCTGGTTAAAACTGGCATTGTGGAAGAGATAGGTGGATTTCTGTGAGTTCAATGCCATCCTAGTCTATATACAGAGAGTTTTAGGGCAGCCAGGATGACATAGTGAGACCGTATCTCAAAAAGAGAAAAGAAGCCCAATGCCAAGCCACTGCATGTGGTGGCATACACCTGTAACCCCAATGCTTGAGAGATGGGGTTTGGATTATCAAGGTTATCCTGAGCTACGTGGTGAATTTGAAGCCAACCTGGGCTGGTTCTCTCTCTCTCTCCCTCCCTTCCCCCTCTCTCTTTTTTTTCTCTCTCATACACACACATACACACATCAAAATTCGTGTCACATATCTTTAATCCCAGCACTTGAGAGGCAGAGGCAGGCATATGTCTTGAGTTCAAGGCCAACTTGGTCTACAGAATTCCAGGACAGCCAGGACTACACAGAGAAACCCTGTCTGAGAAAAACAACAAAAAAAATAAAATTAAAAAGAGCTGGTACAGTGGTGCCCATCTTTAAGCCTATCAGTTAGAAGCAGGTGGATCTCTATGAGTTCAAGGCCAGCCTTGAACTTGTAGTGTCAGGACTTGAACCCAGGGTCTCACCAACCTGCACATGCTTGCTAGGCGAACACTCTACCACTGAGCTGATCCTGAGGTCTTAAGTTCTCACCCTATTTGTGCATGACTGTATGCAGAGAGCTCTTGGAACATATCTCTTTGCTTCTCTTCAGAAAAGAAGCGGGCGAAGGCACCTGAACAGCCCACTCCCCCCATTCAGGAAGAGCCTGAGCCTGTCAGCAATGTCTTACAAGGAGATGACATTCTTGCCTTGGCCATTAAGAAGGAGGACCTAAAAAAGGTGATGGTGAAGGCCAGGGGTCCTTTTGAACACCCAGCCACTTTCATGGCTTCCTGATCCCAAGGAGTCACCAATCCCATGGGGGAGAAATCTATTCAATAATATTCTTTTTTTAAAAAAATGTATTTATTTATTTTTATTTTATGTGAATTGGTGTTTTGCCTGCATGTGTAACTGTGTAAGGTGTCAGATCTTGGAATTATAGACAGTTGTTAGCTGCCATGTGGTTGCTGGGGATTGAACTCAGGTCCTCTGGAAGAACAGTCAGTGCTCTTAACCACTGAGCCATCTCTCCAACTCCTCAAATAATATTCTTTTTCTTTAGCATCTGAATGAATTTACAGGAATTTAGGCTTTCAAATTTTGAGATTGTAGTAGAGCCACAAAATAGTTGTGTGTGTGTGTGTGTGTGTGTGTGTGTGTGTGTGTGTTCCTCCTCCTCTTCCCAGGTAGCATTTTTTTCTGCTTTGTTTCTTTTTAGCAACACATTCCTCGGATTGCAGAAACAGAAGGAAAGGCCGTCATTACACAAAAATTTATCATCCGTAAGCTGAAACCGAAAGATTCTGGCAGGAAGGTCTACCACTTGGTAGCACATCCTGCTCATCCTGATGCTGCCACGAAGCCCCTGGACTACTCTGGTATGGGTTCTATAGGCCTTGCATTCCTGGGGGGGGTCTTGAAAAAAAGCCCACTCTCTCCAAAAAGCAGTTGCTCTGTGTGTAGTTTACAGCTTCTGTTTTTCCATACTCCCCTTTCTCCTCAGGTCCCGGTGACAGTTTCTCAAGCAGTGACCAGATCTTGCCTCATCAGATCTTGGGGAGTCTCCAGGACTTTAAGAGAATCGCAGTTGCTCGAGGGAACACCCAGGTTTGTTTGGACAGAGCTATGTGGCCGAGAGAAGTTACAGAAGCAATTGAGTTCTCTGCAGAGTCAAAGGGGTGTGTGTGGAAATGGAGGTACATGGGTAAGGCTCAAGAGATGGATCAGTCTCTGGGCCTAGATGATACGTGACCCTTTGGGAAGTACTTGCAAGCCACAGAAGCCAATGGCTGGTTTAAGCCATCTTCAGCTGAAGTGGGAATTTGCTAAAAAGGAATTCAGAACTTGCCTTGAGGAACTCTGGGTCTAGGTAGACTAAACCCCATAAGGCAGAAGAGCTCTGGACCCAGCTCCTCATTTCCCTTCTCTGGAGACTAGATTGCCAGAGGGAGATGTCCCTCACTGTCCCCATGCTACCTTCCTGTCACTCCTCTGTCTCAGATCCTTCACTTCTATTGGGTGTAGGTACTAGGGGCCCAGCTCAGTTACTCTGGAGGAATTCATCTGTTGTGAAGAAGAGCTACCCTAAAGGATGCTGACCTTTCTGGGCAGAGGGGACTGTCAGCATTCCCCGGCTCCCTGGTTTGTTTTCTGTCCCTTTACCCTGTGGTCCTGAAGATGAGGAATTCTTAGAGCAGGATGGAAGCCAGGACCTGGACCCAGGTCAGCCTGCTTCCCCTGCTTGTACATTCCAGCTGGCTAAGCTGATACACATCCAGCCCTGCCTGATGACCCTCATCTCGGCTAAAGAAGAACCAAAGCCAAAGGCCCCAAAGGAAGAGAAGAGACCTCCATGGGCCCCCCCTCTTCAGCACAACTTTCTGAAGAACTGGAAACGCCACATTGCCTTGTGGAAAAAGCAACAGGAAGCCCTCAGTGGTGAGCCGAGGTGACAGGGACCTGCCAGTCCTCCATCTGGCACAGAGACTCTTCTGTGTTTTCCTCCCTCACCCCCCACAGCCTGGGCTCGAACTGGGGAGTGTTTGTACCATCACTAGGCCTCAGTGGGTCCAGAAATGAGCCTGAGAGTGGGCCACCTGATTTACAGTGCCAGAGCCTGTGTGTTCTGTTTTTGGTGCAGCGGTCACATTCTGCCCCCTTTTCCTCTAGAGCATCTGAAGAAGCCAGTGAGTGAGCTGCTGATGCACACTGGAGAGAGCTACAGAAAGATCCAGGAGGAGCGAGAGCTCATTGACCGAGCACTTCCAACCCAGCATGACAGAAAAGTAAGGACACTGTTCCCAAGTACAGGGGGGGGGGTGGAGGGAGACAGAATGCTCTTGGGGAATGGTGCCAACTTGTTCTCCAGTTACAAGGCTGGGGAGAAAACAGCCTGTCTATTACCAAGCACTGTGAAGCCTTTGCCATCTTTATTGTAGTATTTCATGTTTCAGGACTGTTCACTTTAATAATTTAGCCTGTGGTGGTCTCTTGTGGTCAGGTTATCATAAGATTCTTTAAAGATTTATTTATTATGTATATAATGTACAGAAGAAGATACCAGATGCCATTATAGATGGTTGTGAGCCACCATGTGGTTGCTGGGAATTGAACTCAGGACCTCTTGAAGAACAGTCAGTGCTCTTAACCTCTGAGCCATCTCTTCAGCCCCTGTCATAAGATTCTTTTTTTAAAA
>PVIH01023941.1:0-23787 GCA_004025045.1 Sigmodon hispidus
CTGTGGTCCTCTTCTGTAGTAGACATCTCTGTGGTCCTCTTCTGTAGTAGACATCTCTGTGGTCCTCTTCTGTAGTAGACATCTCTGTGGTCCTCTTCTGTAGTAGACATCTCTGTGGTCCTCTTCTGTAGTAGACATCTCTGTGGTCCTCTTCTGTAGTAGACATCTCTGTGGTCCTCTTCTGTAGTAGACATCTCTGCTGTCACTCCCTGTATTTCTTCCCACAGCCCCCCTCTTCTCCACTTGACCCTTCTAATCCAGCCCTTTTATTCATCCATATCTATTCTAAAAAATAAAAGAATTTTTTTTTAAAAAATCACATCATTAAAATAAAGCCCTGAAGTCATAAATAGTAAACAAAGCCATGATAAGCAATGGAACGAAGCTGGGAGAAAATCTTTACCACCTACACATCAGAGAAGAGGCTAATATCTAGAATTTACAAAGAATTAAAGAGACTGAGTACCAAGAAAACAAAACTGCCAATCAACAAATGGGCTATTATATTATATTTTGTTATCTTTTTAAAAAGGAATGAAAGAATGAATGAATGAGAACCTAGCCACTAGGGTAAAGTTAATAACTGAGCTGTCACTTATACCTGCTGGGAGATAGAAATTCCACTTTCTCCAGAAGAATGACACTGGGTATATCAGCCTCTCTAGGGCAGCCTTCATGTTGCCTAACATACAATGGACTCCACAGATTTTCTGTTTGGTATTTTTTTTAAAAAATCTTTTTTTGGCTGTGTTTTTATTTTGTTTTGTTGGTTGGAGGGCTTTGTTTTTCTATTTTGTTTTGTCTTTGTTTTTTTTAGAAAGAATTTAAAGTTGGGTTGGAGGGGAAGGAGATCTGAAAGACTTGGAGGGAAAGAATATGGCCAAAATATATTTAAATTTAAAACTGTTTGAAATAATAAAATTATAGTAAACTAGACTACAATGCAAAAAAAAAAAAAAAAAAAAACCAACAAAACACCATGGTGTAGTGGCACCACCTGATTCTACCCAAGAGAATGGCACTTTATTTCAGGGATGCCTGATGTACCTACCCCTGGAGACTCGAACTGGCCATTGAACACCATGTTCATCTGAAACTCTGACTCCCTCTGCATTTCACAGGTGGGATGCTGGGATGCTCCGGACCATTGCCTCTACACCCAGTTTTGTCCTGTTCCTACTTACAGCCTGATAACTTCTTAGTGATGCCAGCTCATGAAAATGGCACAATAGCCATGAAGTATGAATGAAACTTAGATATCTATCTTTCTTTCTCTCTTTCTTTTTGATCCTTTAATTTTATTTAAAGTCCAAGTGCAGTGTTTTTTCTGAGTGCATGAGAGATTCTCACTTTCGGCACTATGTATTTGGTAAGATTTTAACTTTCCATGGTTCTGACAGATGGGATGTATATCTGCTCTCAGTCTTGACTCCAGCACATTGTAAGTTATGCTGGAGACCAAGGCAGGTTTCCTGATCAAGGATCAGTAAACTTTTCCTATAATGAGTGTGTTGATTTCCCACCACGGTAACAAAACATCTGCGATATGCAACATAAAAAGGGAAAAGACTTCTACAACTCCTGGCTTTGTGAGTTTCAAGTCCATGGCTGGTTGGGCTTGCTGGGTTTGGTAAGGCCGAAAGAACATTATGGCAAGAATACCTTGGGCAACCAGCTGCTCCCTTCAAGGGATCTGGGGAGCAAAGAGGAGGACATGGAGCAGGGGCCCAGTGTCCCTGTCAAAGACATGCCTTATATGACCAGGGTCATTTCCAGGTTGGGTTCTACCTCTTACAGGATTCACCACCTCCCACTAGTGCCATGGTGGGACCAAACCCTTAACACACTGGCATTGAGGAGACACCCAAACCATAGCAACAGGCAAGATGCACATGTTTTAGGCTTTGTGGACATGTACTCTCAGATACAATTCCTCATCCCAGCAGCTGCAGCATGAAAGCGGCCATAGACAATATGTAAATGAGTCGGGGAAACGGCATGCCCATAAAGTTTCATTGTAGGCACTGAAATTTGAATTTCATGTGATTTTCACATACCCTAAAATGTTCCTCTTTTTCTTTTCGATCATTTAAAAATTAAAAAGAAAATCTCTTAGATCAAAGATCATATGAAAACAAGCATCTGGCTGGATGTGGCCAGTTTCTGGTGACCTTCAACCTCAGAGCATATGGTGTAGAGTGTAAGCTGCCAGGATAGCTGTCTATCAGGATTTATGTCGTTGGCCAGCTCCTGTGACCTACAGCCTCAGAACACATGGTGTGGGGTCTAAGCCGGCAGGACAGTTGTCCATCAGGGCTTTCATCTCAGAACATGGTAGAAATGGACCCAGAAGGGCCAGCAGTTAACTTTCTGTGTCTTACTAGAGGTGATGGTTATATATATATATATGCATTGTTAGATTGATGGAGGTTTCTTTAAAATCCAAACATTTTGTTGGATTCTTCAGTGGAGATTATAGGAGCATTGCCGCACATCAGCCCCCAGACCTCGGTGGCACACAGTGGGCAAGCAAGCTTTTGTTTCTCTCTTGTATGTCTGTGAGTCAGGGGACTGCGTTGTTTTTCTTTTCTGGGTCTGAGGCCGGGTGGACTAGTTCTTCTCTAGGCAGATGCTCAAGCCAGCAAAACGAACAGCTTATGCATCTTCCAATCCTCTGATTGCTATGCTGCTCAAACACAGCCTGACTGCAGGTGGCTGCATATCCCAATTTAAGAAAATGTGCTGATAGTCAGGGAAAAAAAAAAAAACCAAAAACTGAGCCCTTATATAGGAAAGCTGCCAAATCGCAATCTTTAAACGGATGGCAGATGCCACCAGATAGCAGGACACACACATACGAGATATTAGAATAGGGTAAAAGGAATGAGATGACCAAGTACAACAAGATACGCGTTTCCAGATAAAAACAGGTTTCTGGGAGGTTCTATGCTGTCCATGCAGGAATGCTGACACTTGTGTATGACAGGCCATCCTCTGCCAGTTCCCTAAGACAGGGCAGTACATTTGCCTCTCTCACAGCTGGGTGACCTCACCCTGTCTAGGGCTTCAGCAGCCCCTGTTGCTGCACCCAGGACCATGGATTTGCCCTGTGACATCCTCCCTTAAATATTTCCTAAGTTCTCCCAGTTGCCATGGAACACGTTTGGGATCCAGTTAGGATTCCTGAGAAACCTTATAAAAGCCTCTATCATGGTCTCTAGGTATCCAGACTTCCTACTCCGGTATCTGAAGTAACCATCTGACCTCATCATTTCCTTTCCTCTGGTGTGTGTGCATGCATGCATGTCTGTGTTTGACAACTGTTATATAGTAAAGGGCATCTAGGATGGGGTAGAAAGGAGACCTACTTTTTTATTAGATGTCTTTACAGTGTTGGGGTGGCTTATTTTTAATTTTGAAATAAAGTCATGAAAAAATAATTATGCCAGAGGAACTGAGACAAGGTCTATACTCATTAGACATGAAGTATAAGAAGACTCAGATGCCTAAATATAAAGTCCAGATTCCTGGGACATGGTCATAGTTTTGAAGCTAAGTAGCACATTCTGTAGTAATACACTGTAGGTGGAAGTTTCTGTCCTGCCCACCAATTCCCAGATAACCAACATGGAGACTCAATACTAATTAAAAATGCTCAGCTGATAGCTCAGGCTTGTTACTAACTTGCTCTTGTACCTTAAATTAACCCACTTCTAATATCTATGTATTGTCACATGGCATGTGGCTTTACCTTTCCTCCAGCATGTCTTGCTTCTTCTGGCTCCTGGTGACTCCACTGACTCTGCCCTTTTTTCTCCCAACATTTTCAGTTTGGTTATTACCCCTATATTTCCTACCTGGCCACTAGCCAGTCAGTTTTTTATTAATCAATGGGAATAATATATATCCACAGTGTACAGAAAGATTATTCCACAGCAGTACGCTGAACTTCCTTTCTGACTCTTGGGTTATGCATCTCCTGGATCACAGGCCCCTTCAGCCTGTTAACCCCACAGTCTCTGAAGAACAGGTTGATGTTTTCTTTTGAACTCTTGGTTGTATCTAGAGTAGTGAGTTAAAATAGGTAGAGTGGGGTCTTCAGTAGGTCTAACACTGAGGCTCTGAAATCATAAACCCTCGTGGTTATACATACCTATTCTATAAGCTTGAACAAGTTTGGATATTTCAACTACAGTTCTGTGGTAATAGTGCCTGTTCATAGCAAGACCTAGAAGACCAAAGAGGGTATTTTATACAAAGCTCTTCTTACAGTGTCTAGCTCATAGGCTGTCTTAGCTAATGCAGGATATCTTTGTTAATAAAGTATATCCAATAGAACTGGAGGATGTTATGTTAAGTGGAATAAACCATACACAGAATAACACTTCATGTTCTCATATGTGAACACTGAAAATATTACACAGAATAAGAAATAGAGACTAGGAAGGGTGGAGAAAAATGGAATGGATCTTGGTATCAAAATTCAGATAGACAGAGTAAACTCCAGGGTTCCATAGCAATGGGACCAGAGCTGTCAACCAGCCTGTACATAGTTCATACAGAGCTCGCAGCAAAGGGAAGTTCAAAGGTCACTGTTCAATGCAATGATAAATAAATATCTGAGGAGAAGGAAATGTTAATAACTTTGACTTGATTATCACACAGTGTATATAGATATTGAATAATTGCCCACAAATACCTGCAATAATTGTGCATCAATTTTTAAAGTATATCCAAGGGCTGGGGAGACAGCTCGGTTGATAAAGTGTTTGCTTTAGTTGTGAGCACCTGAATTTGGATCCCAGAACCCATAGAAAAAGCCAGGCATAATGGCACACACCCTCAACCTCAGCACTCGGGCCAGATGGAGCTGGAGATAGTCAGAGCCCTAGAGATCACTGGCCAGTCATCCCAGCCAATGGGTGAGCTCTAGGTTCAGTGAGAGATTCTAGCTCAAAAACTAAGTGGATAAGGAAGTGTAGAGGAAGACATCTAGTCTCAGCCCCTGACCTATACACAGACACACAGATATACCCTCCCATGTGTACATGCACAGGCTACCCCTACAGAGACAGACAGAGACACACAGAGAATCTGAGAAGCAGATTTCCTCTTTGCTCTAAAACCTCCAACATGACGTCTGCTTGTTGGAAGTCTTATTCTACTAAAAGACATATTGAGTTTATAGTCAACTATAATTAATGCCTGTAAGTCTTCATACATAGTAATTATGTGATCCATAATTTTCTCAGCTCTACCCTCCATTCCACCTCCTTCCCTGCCCTCAATATTTTATAGGCTTTATAGCTGTTTTTAATGCATTTCGTCTTGCTTAATGTTATCCTGGGTACTGATGCAGGATGAAAATACTGATGAGTTTTAAAGAGTATTTACATAAATATATGGATTATAAAAGCAAATGGGTTGTGGGGGTGTGCGCTGGGGAGATCAGAAGCATTTGTTAGACAGTTCAATCCTCCCACAAATACTAAATGGCCATAGTTGGTCATGGCTCCAGCAATGCGGAAACAGGACAGCTGGAACTCTGCCCCCAAGTCCACTTGCTGACGCGAGATGACCTCAGATGACCTCTCGGTCACAGACCAGCCGTGTGAGCTACTGGAGGAAGGTTGTTCTAAAAATGACAGATGAAGGCCAATGAGCTGCAAATAGTAGTTGGGGTACACGGAACCAGACAAAGGCTACAGTGGGCGGAGGTCACAGATGGGGAGATGCAGACAGAAGCTTTGCGAGGCTGAGCTGGCCCTACGTAGATCTGCCAACTAAGACACAATGAGGAAGTGCTCGGGTTTTGTGTGGTGGTAATCTGGTTTTGTGTTTGCCTGGCTACCCCACTCCATGTCTCTAGAACCTATGAGAATGTTACCTTACCCAGTGAAAGTGGCCGCCTCGCTGATGTTAATGAGGTGAGGTGTAGAGGTGACCTATAAAAAGGATGGGAGTCAGAGGAGGTGAGGAGTAGCCGTGAGTCCAAAGATACAGACAGCCTCCAGAAGCCAAAAAGAAAAAAGAAAAATAAAGAAAGAAGGGAAGGAAGGAAGGAAGGAAAAAAGAAAGACAATGGTATTCTCTCATAAGCCTCCAGAACAGTGGTTCTCAACTGTTATATCAAAAGATATATCAGATATCTACAGTTTACAATTTATATCAATGGCAAAGTTATGAAGTAACAACAAAACAATGTTATGGTTGGGGTCACCACAACACGAGGAAGTGTATTAAGGAGTCCCAGCATTAGGAGGTTGGAGAAGCACTGGATTAGGAGGAGCAGAGGTCTGAGAACACCTTGATTGCAGGCTTCTGTTTCCAGAACTATAAAAGGATAAGTTTATGATGTTTCCAGCCGCTAAACTCGGGTATTTTATTTCTTAGCGTAGGAAACAAGATTCTGGTTTCTAGTTCTATGGTGCATTTGGGGGTGATGGTGGGAGGTGGTGCAGTCAATAAAGTTCTGGTCTTTCAAATTTTAGGACCTGCATTCAGATCCCCAGCACCCCCAGAGGAGTGTGATGCTGTGTGTTTGTAACCCCAGTCCCAAAGTGGCAGACAGGCTAGTTCCTGAAGCCTCTGGCAAGGTAGGTTAGCCAAAGGGGCAAGTTTTAGGTATAGGGAGAGACTTTGCCTAAATAGAGAGTAGGGAAGCAATTGAGGAAGATACCTGACATTGGCCTCTGGTCACCACACGCATGCATGCACACACACTAGTTTTTAAAATGTAGTGAGACGCTAGTAGAAGGTTTGATGGGGGACAAGGAGACCATACTTAGTTTGTAAGAGATTGAGCTACTGTTGATGAATTGGTGTGAGGATACAGAGTAAAAAAAACAACAAACCAAAAACCCCAATCCAGGGAGATGCTGTAGTAGAATCAAGACTGTGTGTGGAAGAAGAAGATTGGGAAAGAGAAAGAGCTGAATTCCGTTTTCCGTCTGGAATGTGTTGTCACGTCTTGGAATGCCTACTGAACCTTGAAGCAGATGAGTGCAGCAGCACAGGTCTGGGAAAAGAGATGGTCCACACATCTCCCCACCCCTGGCCATGTTCACCCTCTCTCTCTCATCACTAACCTTCCATAGTCATGACCAATCCACCCCAAGAGCAGTTTACAGAGGGAAATTATTTCTTCTGGTCCAGGGTTACAGAGTTCACAGCCTGTGGCTGTCTGGGTTCATTATTTGGAGCCTGAGGTGAATCTGCACTTCACAGAGGTAGGAGAATATGGAGGGAGAGGATGCTTGCCCCATGCGGACAGGAAAACAAGGAAAGGGCCAGGACCAGGCCTAACCTGCAGAGACCTGCTCCTTCCGACAAGGCACCTCTTCAAGTTCCTAGAACCCCATAAAATATCACTGCCAGCTGAAGATGTCTTAGCCTATGGGGGGATATTTCACATCCAAACCATAACAGTCACATGCTCTGGTACCCCATCGCTGACAGACCATTTGATCCATGTGGACCTTCAATCCTGACCATTGTCCTGGGCTTATTTTTCATCCCCTCCCCAGCAGGGACTGAGTGAACTACACGTTTAAACCAAGCCTAGTATGTTTGATGACTAACAAATGCTAGAGCAAACGATGGAGATTAATTTGTGCCCCAAATGTGTTCTGTTATTTAGTGCTTTTTCAGAAAGCTAAATGGATTCCGTGAATTTTAATTGATGTTTAACTTTTAATTGTGTTCATGTGGGGTGGCCAGTTGGAACTACGCCTAATAAGACTGATGAGTCTACACACATTTGCATGCAGAATGCATTCCCAGGGCAGCCAGGGAGAGGAGAACTGTGGGGAACGGAGCAGACAAAATACATTAATTTAGGGGGAAATGAAAAATTATCAATCTTGCTTTCTATTCATATTAAATATTTCTATTCATATTAAATAAGTATAGGTTTTTCATTATTTTTCTCTCATTGCTATTTATTTATTTATTTATTTTGAACAAAAAAAATAAAATAAAAAGGGAGGGTTTGTATTTTGAGAGGCATTGGCTTGTCTGCAGTAGGAAGAATTCTAATTTGCCAGTCTGCGGTTGCTGGCCAGGCCCACGAATACTGTTTACTGGCTGTCTATCCCCTGCGATGTGCTTCAGTAGGTGTGGAAGCAAGGGCAGCAGTGCAGTAATTAAGATTCTGTTTTACTAAACCATTGCCTTAAGGAACATTTTTGTTTGTTTGCTGTGGCTTTGTTTTGCCTATGGGCTCCAGGCACAGTACACAAGTTTCTGAACTGTCTGTGGTTCTCATGGCTCTCTGCTCTCCTGTATCTGATCGTCCCATCTGTAGGACAAAGCAAGATGGCCACAGCAATTCCAACTATCACATCCAGATTTGATAACACCCAAAGGGACAGAGAAAGACTGTCTTTCCTGGGAGCCCTCCCAGAGACTTGGCTCACACAGCTGTCCACTGGACAGGCTCATACACCATCCACTGGAACTGGGTCACATGGCATCCACTAGGCTTGGGTCACACACTATTCACTGGAACTGGGTCACATTCCATCCACCAGGATTAGGTCACATGTCATCCACTGGGTCTGGCTCACACACCATCCACTGGGTTTGGCTCACACACCCATTTGCCAACCATGATTGGCTCAGAACAAGATTTTGTAAACTTCAGCTGTTTGTATAAACTCCTTCTGACATGGCCCACACCAATTAAATTGTGTACTGCCCAAGAAGCGCTGGAAAGTAGTGGCACCAATTTGGCTGATCCAAAAGCCTGCCTTTACTGTCTACCCTCTATCAAAGTCAGCTGTTGGCTTGGAGCAGTCACTCACATGTGTGGTTATTAGACGGGGAAGAAGGCAGCCACTTCTGCTCCCAAATGGTATAGAACATGATACTGTTCATCAGCGAGTGGTGCGGCACACCTTTAATCCTAGCACCCAGGAAGCAGAGACAGGCCAATGTCTTTGAGTCTGACACTAGCCTGGTTTACATAGTGAGGTCCAAAAACAATCATAGGGTTACATAGTAAGATGTGTGTGTGTGTGTGTGGTTGGATAGTATCAGTTTTACTATCCAGATACAGTTCTGGAAACCACTAGGGGAAAATGGGTAAAGAACACAAGGAAAATTCTATATCATTTCTTATAAATGCCATTAAAACTACAATTATCTCGATAAAAATTTCAAGAAAAAAAAAAAAAGGCACTTAAGCCCTGGCTAGGTAGAAAGATATTAGGAACATATCGTCTGCTCACATCCTGGTTCAGAGATGCTGTGGAGAATAGGAAACAGTGATAGAAAGGAGGGAATGCTGTTCTTTTCTTTTTATAGTTGGTATCTGACATTTCATTTATAGTTTTAGAATGGATTCTCAATTCAGTGCAGCAATTAGGAAAGAATGAAGCCATCAGTAGGAGGCGGTCAGGATCCTCGAAGAATGTTCATTATGGCAACCTGGTTCGGGAAACAACACAGCTACGGAATCTTAATTTTAATCAAGTATTCATAAAACCCCCTATTTTCCATTTTATTGAAAATAGTGTGACGTGAGTGGGGGACAGCCTGACAAATGGCTTTTCCTGGAGAATGTCAATTCTGCTGGCTTTAGGCCAAAATGGATAACATCTAGAGTAGAAAATATTATTAGTGTCTTGGATAAAAACATTTAGTAAGTTTTCAGTTGTTGTAGAAGTCTCAAAAAAAAAAAGTACTTTATTAAGACAAATGATAGTAGGATGGTGGCCCATGCCTATGATACCAGTATTCAGAAGGCTGAGGCAGGAGAATTGCTGTGAATCAAGGCCAATCTGGGCTACCCTAGTGAGTTCCAGGCTGTCCTGGGCTGTAGAGTAAGACACACTTCAGAAAAATAAAAGCCTGTGACAACTTGGCCTCAGGCTTTATGGAAATCTTTGGATGATGGGCCAAATTTATAAAGCTAATATTAATAGCAGCCATTGTGAAATCCAATATATAGGTTTTTAAGAATAGTCATAACCCTAAATAGTCACGATGAGAGACTAACAGCTGTGTGTGGTTGACTATTTAATAAAAGTAGTCTGGAATATCAGAGGACAAGCCACCCACAGAGCCAAACCATGAAGGTCAGGGAGTGGTGACCCATGCCTTTAATCCAAGCACTTGGGAGACAGAGATCTGTCTGGATCTCTGTGAGTTCAAGGCCTAATAGCACACACATTTAATCCTAGCTCTAGGAGAGTTGAACCAGGAAGTAAATAGCTTGGCCGGGAAAGAAATATAAGGCAGACGAAGAAGTTCAGCCATTCTGTCTGGGTGACCAGTCAGTCTGAGGAGCCATGAAGATAGAACTTACCCTGTTCAACCTGAGGAATTCACTGGGTATGAAGTGGCTGTGGTTTGTTCGCTATCTTTCTGGTATTCCAGCTTTCCCCCCAAATCTAGCTTCGGGTTTCTATTGAAATACTAAATAGGATGTGTGCAATAGCTTTGTAGAAGTTTGTATAGAGAAAACAGTTTCATTGATACTATACCTCAGACAACTGGAGGTAACCATTGGACCATCTGGGAGCAGCTATAGGAAATTGACTGGAGAAGAACAGCAGGATAGTGGGGGAAGTGGGGCAGGTAGAAGGTCAGTGTGCTAGGGGATGTGGACAAGAGAGTGACTGTGGCTAGCATCTGAGCATCCATGCCATCTTCACAGAGACCCTCTAAGATTTAAAAAAAAAAAAATTAACAGAAGCAGTAGCCAAGGGCTGGTGGGAACTAGGCAGCAGGACTAGGTTGAACTCCAATGCCTCCTGAGGAGTGAGGTGTGCCCAAACAGGAGTCTCTGAGAATGTCTAAACATGTTCATCAGGGCAAGGCATGGGTTATGTGGCAGACTGTGTACTAGGGATAAAAGTACTTCTTAATTCTGCCACAATTACTCACCTCACACACACTTTGTGTGTGTATGCCTGGATGGGTTACCTGACATATTTAAAATTCATCTCTTGCATCTGTTCAATGAGGATAATAAAATGCTGGCTTCACGGGGTTGTTGAGCGGATCAAATGTAGCCGGTTGAGTGCTGAACATGTCCCCTGGACTGTGTGATACATATTCTGCTGCAAGTGATGAATGACTGTTTACAGTGTCAGATGAGTCGCAGAGTGTATTTCACTTTTAGAAGTAACTTCCTACTGAAGTGTCTTAGTACCTCGACTTTATGACATTAAATGAATCACTTCACAAACTTAAAAAAATATATAAAAAATGTACCCACACTGCCGAACCAGAACCTCTCCAGGTAATTCTGATGGGCTGGCAGCCTCAGGAGCTGTGTAACTGCACCCTCAGGCTTGGTGTTACCATCCCGAGCCCTAACTAAGTCCTCAGGTTTCCACTTGACTGGAGACGGCTGAGAGTAGCAGTCGATGGAAGCTTGATAGGCACCCGTGAGCTTGACAGAAGCCAACAGGGGGCACAGCCATGAAGCTCCCAGATATTATTGCTGACACTGTGCATCTGCTTCAGGAGAGATGCTGTGTGCAATAAGGAAAGGGTGGTGGTGATGAGCTCAGCACGAGGGACCCAAGACTTTGGACCGAACTGAAGAATAGCAATGTTAAAACTAGCCAGCGATGTCCAGACATTCTTGTGTGCCAGAGATCACAGGCCTGGGGCAATTGCCATGAATTATCATTCTGGGGACAATGTAATGTAAGAAGGGTACAATCTAAGATCATTTAAGCTCCTGCAGTAGACCAAAGCATTAAGAGAAGAGTTTCTATTTATTTTATCATGTATATGAGTCTTTTGCCTGTATGCGTGCCCGGTGCCTATAGAGGTCAGAAGAGGGCATCAGATTCCCTGGTACTGGAGTTACTGATACTTATGAGCCTCTATGTGGTTGCTGGAAATTGAACTCAGGTCCTCTGCAAGAGCAACTAGTGCTCTTAACCACTGAGCCACCTCTTCAGCTCCAGAAATAAGTTTTGATAAACATTCTTTCAATTTTAAGGCTGAGAGGTAGAAACAGGCTGACAGAGTGGAGTATGTTTTTCAAAATCAGTTGAAAACCACACGCAGCAGATACTGAACTATTGAGACTTCCCTAGGACCAGACGTATTTCATTCTGTTTTGCTTTGCTTTGCTTGCTTGGGGACTGGTGTTGCTTCAGATCTTTCTGCCTGTTTCCCCAGGGCTGGGTTACAGGCGTATTCCATCACATGAGTCTTTGGTCCTCAAAACTCAGTGAAAGCTAAGCAGGATCAGAAGGAGTGGAAACCATGTTCTCTCAGCAACAGACCTGAGGATACCATGTTCAGAGCAACCCTAAGAGCTCTGAGCAGAATAGAAGCCAGTTAATATGTTTGAAACATCAGCCTGTAGAACAAAGTTTGGGGCCTTGTGAGAAATCAGATCAATCCAACCAGCACTCAAATACCCAGCACCTGCTTCCCAAATAATTGATTTGGAGGCTTAATATTATAGTAACTGCTGGGCCAGTTGCTTAAGCATATTATTATCTAGCTCTTACATTTAAATTAATCCATCATTCTTATTTATGTTTAGCAAAGTGGCTTGGTACCTTTATTCAATCTAGCATTCTTACCTTGTTTTCTCTGTGTCTGGCTGATTTCTCCTTCTCTGCCTTTCCTCTTCCCAGATTTCTCTTAGTCTGGTTGCCCTACTTCTACTTTCTGTCTAACCACTGGCCAATCAGCGGTTTTATTAAACCAATAGGAGTAACAAATCTTTACAATGTACAAGAGCATTATTCCACAAAGAAAAGAGAGCAAGAGAGATACCCTGGACAAGAAGCCAGGCAGACACCACCCAGACAGACACAGGAAGCCTTGAAAGTAAGATATACAGGAGAAAGGTAATAAGCCCTGAGGCAAAAGGTAGGTAAAGAGAAACAGGTTAATTTAAGAGATCTAGCCAGAAACGAGCTAAGCTAAGACCAAGCATTCAAAACTAATAATAAGTTTCTGTGTCATGATTTGGGAGCTGATTGGTGGCCCAAAAGAAAAAGCCTGGTAAAATTCCCAGCTCAAGAAGTGATGCCCTCAACTGCTGAGCCATCTCTCCAGGCCCCAAAGCTATTCTTCCTACAGTTTAAAGTTATATGCTATTAATTTCAGCCATAGTTCTGTGTGATACTTCACCAAAGCCTGTTCCTCTCGCCTCCTGATACTATGTACCCTCTGACCAGCATTTCTTTGTTTCTAGATACTCCACCCCAATCCCAACTGTTAACAATCACCACTCTACTCTGTTTCTAGAAGTTTGACATATGGTGGCATGGCTCTTTGTTTTATATAACAAGCATGGTTGGGGAAACATGACAAATATTTGAACAACTGAGTTCTACATGTTTGCATAACCAGCCAAAAGTGTCAAGCATTTGCACAAATACAGGCTACGGTTTTTAGTGCAGGTGGAATGACACATTCTTGTTTGGATTTTCTACCTTTAAGATCTTTTCAATTGTTTTACACATGACTCAACAAATATTCGTGGTGTCTGCCAAGTCTGAGGCATCAGCCTGTACTTGTATGGTTGAAAACCTTTTTCTCCCCTAAATTTATACAAATTAGAAATAAATGGCAATGCCTTATCAGAGCAGAGTAAGTATAAAAGATGGCCGTGGAATGTCGTTGATTGCCTCTCTAACAAGACTCCATGTATCTTCCTACTGGGTTCACTGTTGTTGAAAGACCCATATTTAGGAAAAACCAACTGTCCCTTGCTTAGAGACAGGCTGAGTGCATTCATACAGCATGATCTTCTACCACTGTGCATTCAAATGTAGCCAAATAACTCACTCTGAACCTACCATGAACAACTGGGATATAGATATATTTTCCTTCTTTGGTGTGAAGAAGACCCTTGTGATCCTAAGCCCTGTAGGTAATGGCTTTACAACACCCATGATAAGACTTGATACTGAGAATGTCTAATCCAAGAAGTAGAGAAGCTCAGGTTTTTGGTGACAGCTCTCATTTTCTGTATCTCGCCTTGTCTGAAGCCCAGACCTCTTCTAAATTTTCTGAACATCTAGCATCCCTTGATACTTAAGATAGCTTGGTTTATATCTTCTTTGACTTTGAACTAAAGATCCCTTCTTGATCAGAATGGCAGTTATTTCTGGGTGATGAGATTATGTAGTTCAGATAATGCTTATTTAATTATGTGTGTTAAGTAATGTATAGTTTGGGTTATATTTGTAATGAAAAATAGCAGGAGAGTCTGTAGACATATGAGCACAGCATCCACAACACTCATAGCAAAAGGCAGATGTTTGTAGCCAGAGATGGACTAGGCAAGATGCACAGCCTGGTGACACTGTGAGATGTCCCTGATGACACTTAGCATCACCACCTGCTTTACTGTCTTGCTGGTAATCCTCCAGTGCTGTAAGTGTACTTTTTACACCATTTATAAGTTGATTCGCTCTTACCTAGCTATCTCCTGGGGGATGGGGACCCCACATTATGGCTACTACACCATTTATCACTGTTACTCTGCTGATCATCAGCAGTGGAGGACTCAATGTTTTGCTCTCATCCTTGGGACTTTGCCTTCCTATGATGTTAAATAAAACACACCTACAGCTCATATTAAATTAGTAAATGTGTAACATTTTAAATGTAACAGATTAGAAGAATATTAAAAAAAAAAGAAGGATCCATCAGTGATGAACTTTGACTGAATCATGGTTTAACAACCTGTAAAATAAAACCACTAAAAGAAATTAACTCTGGACCGAGGCTGCCCCTAAAAAGGAAACTCCCTTCTTCTTCTCCTCCTTCTTCTTAAATCATTTAGCTTTATTTATGTGCATTGGTATGAGGGTGTTAGATCTCTGGAACAGGACTTACAGACATTTGTGAGCTGCCAAGTGGGTACTTGGAATTGAACCCCGGGTCCTCTGGGAGAGCAGCCATCTCTTCAGTCCCTGGAAAATCCCTTCTTAAAGAGCAGCAACATAACTGAGCAGGTAAACAGACTGGAAGGTCAAACTTGGTCACATATTTACTATCAAATAGATTGGCCTGAGCCAACCACACCAGCTGCATTTCAGCCAGTCACAATCAGCTATGGGCTGATTGGGCCATGCCCACACGAGCAGTGTCAGGCTCCAGGCAGTGCAGTGTTTCTGGACATCATTCTGCTCTCTGTCTATAATTGTTCCCTGCCCCATCCTGTGGGGCAGAGTTCTCCTGGAACGTTTTTTGACTCTGGGTGCTGCCCAACTTACAATTCATTGCTTACTCCTGCAAACTCACATTCAATATGTCTAAATGTGTGGGCGGGAGGGGGGGGAGATTGAGTTATTTGGAAATTTAAGTACTAGACACAATCTTGGTGTTTTTATATAATGGTGATATTGTGTTCGTGTTTTTAAATTGTCCTCATCTTTTAGCAATACATATTTGTATTAATTCTCATTAATCTCAGCTGTCAACTTGGTAGGATTCAGAACCAGCGTGGAAACAAACCACTGGGCATGTCTGCTAGGGAGCTTCTAGATTAGCTTAGTGAAGAGGGAAGACATCCTAAAAAATGTGGGCGGCACCATTCTGTGGACTAGATTCTTGGACTGAATGGAAAGAAAAAAGGAGCCTGGGCAGCAGCTACCAACTGTCCTGGTGGAGCATGACCAGCCATGTCCAGCTCCTGCCTTAACAGTTCCCTAGGATGCTAGACCACACCTTGAAGCTGTTAGCTCAAATCAAGCTTTTCCTTCATGGAATTGCTTTTGTTGGGTGTTTCTGTTGCAGCGAGAAAGGAAATTGGCGTTAGGATGTTCCCTTTGATTTGATGCAAAGCGGTGGAGAGAAGTGATCTCGGAGATAAGATGAAATTCGCTCTGATTGATGACAGAAGAACAAAAGCAATGACTGGGCTTTTCAACTCTTCGAACTAAAGCAACTACTACTCTAAAAGGAATTTAATTAAAAATTTAAAACTCCCCTTCCCTTCTCTGTGAGAATCATGATAAATAATTTGATAAACACGTCCAGGAAAAAAAAAATTGTATAAACTGCAGAGAGAATTGGGACTGTGGAAGACTTGCTTTATTTAACTAAATGGACTGACTATTGCATTGCAGCATTCTTTACAGGAATAAGGTGCTTTTTATATCAAGGATGCTTTTCCATCGGATTTGATTTTGGGGCAATTGATAGGTTGTTTTTTTCCTCCAACAAAGAACAGAATCTCTTGATTTCTTGCTCCGTAATAGTATATAACTTCTGTGCTGCTTGGGATTTTGTGTCAAATGCCTGCATTGAAAACTTGGCCCTTCTGGGTTTTGGGCAAATCATTAATTCTAGGTCTTGGTGTTGCCTGCTCTTTCTCATAGACAATTCTTTCTCTGCCTATGATCATCTCCCTGACTGTAACATCACTTTTGGTCTTTTGTCTTTGTTTGTGTATGTGTGTGTGTGGGAGGGGGGTTATGCACATACATGCATGTATGTGCACATATGTGTTCATGTATGTGTGTGGTGCATGTGCAGAAGCCAGAGATCAGAGTTCCATGTCTCACTCTATTGCCCTCTGCTTTAGCTTGGAGATGAGGCCTCTCACTGAACCTGAATCTATTGACTAACTTGGCTGGCCAACAAGACCTGGGGGACCCACTTAGCCCCATCTCCCCAGCACCAGAATTAGACAAGTCCATTGTGAATAAAGATCCACCGTGCCTGGATTTTTATGTTCACCATGGAGATTGAATTCAGGTCTTTGTGCTGGCCTTTCAAGCCCTCACTGAGCCTGCTTACTGACCTCTCTTGGTCTGTTTTCTGCTGCTATATCTGACCATCACAGGCTAGTGAATTTATTTTTTAAAAAATGTTTCTTATGGTTCTAAAGTTTGAAGTATCCAAAGTCAGGGATTGAGAGGCATCTATGGTGAGAGCTTTCTTTCCGATAGGGACTCTGCAGTGCCCTAAGCAATGGTGAGCCTGAGTAAGCCATGAATCTGTCTGTGGATTAATTCATCCATGAGGACAGAGTCCTTGTGACCCAGTCTCCTCCTAGTGGCCCTATCTCCTAATACTTCAAATTGAGTATTAAATATCAATGTATGTCTTTATAGGGACATCCAGACTATATGACAGGTGGTATCCTCCTGCTTAGGACCTCACCCTCACACCACCATTGCCCATCCTGGAAACTCAGCATCCTTTTTTGCAGGCTGTTTAGGGGTCAAACATTCATAAGACTAGAAAACGCATTGTCTTCCTATTGCTTTGTGTGATTTTTATGTAAAGCTCATTCTTAGTGACTGCTATGTTAATAGGAGAATTTTTGTGAGACAGTTCTATTCTGTTTTGTTTTAGATGGGGTAAGTATGATCAGCCTGAGCTCCAAGGTGGCACTTTCTCTTCTTATGATGACATAATTTCATTTCAATGAATCTTTCAATGTCTGTTACAAGTCATTTTCTTTCTATCCCCATGGGAAAAAGAAAGGACATCTAAGTTTAGAAGCTCCTTTCTTTTCCTTTTAATCCTTAAGGAACACAATAAGTACCTTCAAAGTGTCTTAAAACATTACCATGACTCTTTCACCCTCTTACTTAATACTTTTGCCGAATTTGCCCTGTGCTTGGCTTTGTATCAGGGTGAGGGGGATCTGGAAAGACAAGAAGGTCACTTTTCAGTATTGTGCTAATGGAAATGGAGGCTGGACACCGAAGAAGGATGGATTTATGGTTAGCACAGTAAGCATTTGTTAAATGGGTATGCTTTACGTATAGATCCATGATGATGGGAACCATGCACTGATTAATTGCCTTATGTTAAGTGCCTGCCTGAAAGTTTTATCAGTTACTCCATTTGTTATTCTAAATGAACCTATGCAATGTGTGTTCCTTTTCTAGATGAAAATAAAGCACAGATGTTAAATTATTTGTTCAAAATCATATATCTAGACAATGGTCTTAAACACAGGTAGTCAGCTCTAAAGTCTGTGTTTATAATGGAATCATTACTAAGGAATCTGATGGTTCTTTGATACTGTATCTGTGACTTCCAATTTAAAAAAAAACACAGAAAGCTGATAATTGTTCACTGTCCACTTTCCAAGCTGTAATACATGTTGATATTTCTAACAGATATAATATGATATATTGCCTCTGGTTACCTTGTTCTATATAGCTTCTATGGCAAATATCTTTTGGATTTTTTTGGGGGGGGGCAGGGTATCTTTATGTATCCCTGGCTATCCTGGAACTAGCTCTGTAGACCAGGCTGGCCTCAAATCACAGAGATCTGTCTATCTCTGCCTCCCAAATACTGCAATTAAAGATATGTTCCACCACTGCCCAGCTTATGGCAAATATCTTAGCTGATTTATAAATAGTAGAAATGTGTCTCTTATACTTCTGGAGGCCAGGAAGTCTAATATCAAGTTACTGGCTGATCTTTCTTAACAGCATTCTCACATGGCCGAGGGGGGGTGGCCTCTGAACTCAGGTCATGTGAAGGACAGAAAAGGACCATGGAGCTTTCTAGAGCCTGATATACCAGGCACAAGGGTGTAGTCCTTGTGTGTAAATCACTTCCTCGAAGAATTTCCCTGTTGAGGATTAAATTATAATGTGAGGTTTGGAGCCACATGGGCATTTAAGCCACAGCAGTCAGGACTACTTTCTCAACTTAAAGAAAATTGATCAATTTATTGTATGTTAACATTCTGGGATGAAGTTCACCTTAGTGGGTCAAGAGCCCTACAGAATGAATCTCACTCTAACACTGGCAGAGTTCATTTGTAGTGACAATAAAGGCACGGGTTGTTGGGTTAATTTTAGCTATCCACCTTGTTGAGAGTTTGCTTCTTCAGTGTGCATCTGTGATACGCATGTATGAATGTGCATGCACACACACCCTGCCTGTGTGCATCTGTGATATACATGCATGAATGTGCATGCACACACACCCTGCCTGTGTGCATCTGTGATATACATGCATGAATGTGCATGCACACACACCCTGAATGTGTGCATCTGTGATACACATGCATGAATGTGCATGCACACACACCCTGAATGTGTGCATCTGTGATACACATGCATGAATGTGCATGCACACACACCCTGAATGTGTGCATCTGTGATACACATGCATGAATGTGTATCAGAATCCCACAGAATCCCAGATTCACACAGATGCTTATATTAATTTTACACTGATTGACGTAGGGCCTAGGCATATAACTTGCTAACTCCTTCATCTTAACTCAACCCATAATTCTTGCCTTGTTCAGCCATGCAGCTTGATACCTTTTCTCAGAGCAGCATTTCAGCTTCTTTCCTCTGGGTCTGCTGCCGTCTCCTCTGTCGCATCCCTGTGGCATCTCTGCTCTGCTCTGAGATGTTCACAGAGTTTTCTTAGTCTGTTAGCGCTGCCCACACTTCCCTGTCTGCCTTCAGCCAATCAGCTTTTTATTAAACCAGTAAGCGAGACAATTACAATGGAATGGAATACAATCTTACTACAATGTAATGCTCAGCTCAGACTCAAAGTTCGACTGTAGTGTCCTTTCTTCTTACCAGTTCCTCACCACGGTACTGAAGCTGCCATGGATGTCAACTGTGTCAAGCTTTGTGTTAAACATTTCCCACCCAACACACCCTTTCAAATCATTCTGATTTGCTTAAAGAAGTCTCTGGATAAATCGGTGCTTGTACCTGTTATGGCTTTCCATCATGGTCTTTGGGATAACACAAATCTAGGAGGTATAGCGAGAATCAGGACAAAGATGTTTCCCTAGCTTTTAAGACCCTTCGGGGTCTTGCTTCCCAGGCTGCCCAAACTTAGAGACCCCAAGGTTGTTTAATCTGGAACCATCCATACAATTTGTTTGTTTGTTTTGAGACAGGGTCTCTCTATGTGGTCCTAGATATCCTGAAACTTGCTATGAAAACCAGGCTGGCCCTGAACTCATAGAAATACACCTGCCTCTGCCTCCCATGCCCAGACACCATCCATAAAAATTTTAAATCCCCCCAAATAAAAAGAACCACACATTTCTCTAAACTATACGAATAAAGAAGTCTAGTTCACTTTGAATATATTTAAATAGGAGAACCCACTGTTTTTCACATTGAATTCTTTTAAGTATATAAATTAGTGTGTTCCATCTTTCAGGAACTGCCATGAAGACAGGGTTTGTTCATTTCAGCCAGTGACTGCTAAGCATTGCTTAGGGAAGATAGGCCTTGGGAGATCAGAATATGCAAAAGCCACAGCCCTCATCAGAACAGCATAGCTAGGAGATCTCTTGGGCGCCACCCCTTCCATTTAGCTGTCTTTACTATCAGTACATTTTAGGAAGCGCTGGATACCATCTATCTTGTTTGCTGGGGTAAGTGAGCTAGTGAGAAGTCTGAGGCCTAGGAAGATAAAACATACAGACCCTGGGTGTTCATTAGGGAATGAACTAAAATCAGACCTGTGTTCTCTGATAGAAAACAAGTCCACTCTTCCCAGCTCAGTCTCTGCAACCCACACATACAGGTCAATTTCAGAAGATGACTGATCGTGATTACTCATAACCTGTAAGAGAGATAACTGGGCAGTGCAGGAAGAGTTTCCAAGGTTGGGATCAAATGGCTCCTAAAAGATGACAGGTTGATTCTGGTGAGTTGTGGCTTGATGGAAACATCAGCCCTGCCATGCTTAGGCTGCACATTTTACAGCAGGAAAATGATAGTGGACTCGCATAGCAATCTGAGAGCTTCTCCACCTCAGCTGCAGCTGTCGCTGTGTGGGTGGTCTTGGTTGTGACTGCTTTAGGTCACCCTGATGTATTCCAGCATTTGATCTTTCAGCATCAAAGCACACAGTAGCCACTGAGTGTCATTTATTTGGATTTATGGCGGAGGCCATCTGACACTCAGATAATCTTATTGTCAGAGGCGAAGGACCATTTCACAGCCTCATTTCTATTCTATCTGAATTGTTATGGAAACACTCGATGCCTCTTGCCATACATGTTCTAGTTGAGGCAAGGAGGTATAAGAAATGATCTCCAGAAATGGAAGTTGGTTTTGAAACAGGACTCAGTAATTCTAAAACCCAACAGAGCAGGCCAGTGGCCCCGAAGTTCTATGAGAAGAATTGATAGTCTGTGAGATTGTCCTGCAGCATAAATGGCAGATCACCTCTGCCCCTGAGGAAAATAATTCCCAGTTTTATGCATCCCACCATCGCTGACTTCTTACAGTGGTTTTGAAGAGTTTTAAGTGGTTGTGCTATGCTCAGTCCCTAGCTTACTTGAAGAATAAAAGTGCTGGTTGCTTGTCTCTGTATCTCTCCTTTGGGATGCACAGTCTCATTTTCCATGGGCCAGTAGTTCTAAAGGAAGAAAAGAGGAGTCCTGACCTTCTAAAGCATTAAGCATGTCAGAGATGCATCCAACAGGTACAACGTTTAAAAGGCATTAAGTGGGTTGCTTATCTAAACCCACTGTCTTCTCAGAAATAACCACTACTTCTGAGATAAATATATATTATAAATAGTAACTCCTATTTACTCCTATAATATAATGCTGAACACATTTATGAATCTAGACACAGTCTATTTAATTATCCTTTTACTGGCACATATGATAATATACTATATTATTCATTCCACAGGGATCTAGAGCCTGCTTCCCTCCAGAAGTGGGTGTGCTACCCAGACTTGGCTTATCAGTGCCCAGATACCAATGGTCAAGGCTGATGTGGTTTATTGCCACCCTAGCCCCCAACCCAATAACCCCTTTTCAGCAATCCCCCCAGGATATATATTTTTGTGAAAAATCACTGGAGCCACAGGATAAAACAGGTTCTGATTCATTATCTCTGAGGAGGAAGCTCAAGTTTCTCAGTCCCAACCAATTCTCAGACGGTCCAGGAGCTGGCTGCACTTTGAAGCAAAGAGTGATGGTGAGGAGCCGGGGACATCTTCAGCTTTTTTCTGGCCTCACCGTTCTGGGATTTCATACACACACTGAAGACATGCTGTGGGTTCTAGTTTGTTGTCATTGTACAAAGCAAAGAAAAGCAATGTTCTTAGGAATGCATTTATCAGAAAAAGCATAAAAGATCCATTTATTTTAAGAAACACAGTTCTGTTTCTCACCTTGGTGAGAAGAAACCTGTGGAGAATTGGTCCCAACAAATTGCACCATAGGCTGAGGTAGAGTACTCGCCTAGTAGGAATGAAGCCCCGAAGTCCATTACTGCATAAACCAAGTGTGTCGGCCCATGCCTGCAATCCCAGCGCTCAGGATATAGGGGCGGGAAGTTCAGGAGTTCAAGTTTATCCTCAGCCAAATAGTGAGTCTGAAGCCAGCTTGGGATACAGAAAACCCTGTCTTGAAAAAAATAAAAAGTAAAACCAAACATTTGACCAATGTTGTCAAGAAAATCATTTTTAATTTGAGGGGCTCTCAGCTCTCTGTTGCTTTTGTGGAAATAACACCCAGCATACCACTATTTCTATCCAGCTTTGTGGCTTTGAATGATGAACAAGTTTGTCCTCAACTGACAGACAATAAGGTTGATGTACCTAGTCATCCTTTCATATCTGGATGGCTTGGTGGCAAAACCTGACAACAGTATGTTGTTTTCTTGGGAGTAAGAAAAATAAGTAAGTTTCCTTTGTGATCAACTACTCCTATTTTTTTTTCTTTTGAAGTGAATTCTTATTCTTTCTCAGAACTTAATCCTCAGTCTAAGACTAGTTTGAATAACACTAAAGATTTTCTTTGCTCTCTCTCACATTCAGATCAGGCCTTCCAGGGACTTCCCAAACTCCTGTATCATTTATTGAATCAGAAAAATGATTTCTTTTGTGAAGTAATTTCATGCCTTGTTATCACCAATATGTCTGTAAAGTTGAAGCTTATGTTGCCTTACCTGAAAGTGTCTATTATTGCAAAGATGAAAAAATGAAATTCTGATAAGACTCACTAATCTCTTTCCATCATCCACTTGGAAGGAGTCCTGTGCCTTGAGGAGCATTGTGGGCATGATCAGGATATCTGTGTTAAAGCCAGGCGAGAAAACCTGGGACCTGATCAACACTCTTCTCAATATTTCAGTAGGTACCAATGGATTATAAATGGTTCAAAGTCTCACTATTTTTAGGAGAAAGTAACAAAAAGCTGGCTGGACTTTCTTTGGAATTTTTGTGAACTGTCATACTGGATTTTATACGTGTGACTTCTGACAGAAGGCTGGTCTAGAGAATCCTGTAGAACTCTTATCTGTCAATTCATCATCTTATTGTTAGGCTTAGAATGCAGCCTTAAGACTTAATAATTTAAAATGTAGTACCTCCTCTAGGCTGTAGATAGTACATATTACTATAGATTAAGAGTACATACTTCTATTCTTCTATTCTTGTAGAAAACCTGAGTTCAGTTCCTCGCATCCACAGGTGAGTCACAACCATCCCTAAGTCCAGTACCAAGGGATCTTATGACTTCTTCTGGCCTCTGTGGGCATTGCATGCATGTAGTACTCAGACACATAGTCAGACAAAACACTTATATACAAAATAAATCTATTTTTTTAATTTAAATAACATCTCCTCCATAAGTGTGCTTTCATACTTGCTTTTTAAGATTTCTATATATATATATACCCTAAAGAGGCACATTCACACTCCAAAGGTATTAGCTCAACTATGTTCATAGCAGCATTATTTGTAATAGCAAGAACCTGGAAACAACCTAGATGTCCCTCAACTGAAGAATGGATTAACAAACTGTGGTACATCTACACAATGGAATACTACTCAGCAGTAAGGAAAAATGATATCCTAAAATTCACAGGC
>PVIH01023942.1:0-23787 GCA_004025045.1 Sigmodon hispidus
CTCAAAGAACCAACTCTTAGATTCGTTGATTCTTTGTATTGTTCTTTTTGTTTCAATTGTATTGATTTCAGCTCTAAGTTTGATTATTTCCTGCCATCTACTCCTCTAGATGAGTTCGCTTCTAATTGTTCTAAGGCTTTCAGCTGAGCTATTAGGTCTCTAGTGTGGATTTCTCTGGGTTTTCATGTAGGCATCTAGCACTATGAATTTTCCTCTTAAGACTGCTTTGAGTGTGTCACACAAGTTTGGATATGTTGTAGATTCATTTTCATTAAATTCTAGGAAGACTTTGATTTCTTTCTTAATTTCTTCCTTGACCCAGAGATGGTTCAGCTGGGTGATGTTTAGTTTCCATGAGTTGGTAGGCTTTCTTTGGGTTTTGATATTGTTGAACTTAACTTTAGGCCCTGGTGATCTGATACATTACAAGGGATTGCTTCCATTTTTTTTGTATCTGTTGATATTTGCTTTATGACCAATTATGTGGTCAATTTTGGAGAAAGTTCCATGAGGAGCTGAGAAATATGTATATTCCTTTGCCTTTGGGTGGAAGCTTCTACAGATATCTATTAAATCCATTTGCATCATAGCCTCTTTTAGAATCCTTATTTCTCTGTTGAGACTGTCTGGTTGATCTATCCAGGGTTGAAAGTGGGGTATTGAAGTCTCCCACTATTAGGGTGTAAGAATTGATGTGTGATTTGAGCTTTAGCAGTGTTTCTTTTATATAAGTAGGTGCCCTTATATTAGGGGTGTAAATATTCAGGATTGAAATCTCCTTCTGACCAATTTTTCTTGTGATGAATAAGTAGTGACCATCTTGGTCCCTTTTAATTGCTTTTAGCTTAAAGTCTACTTTGTTAGATATTAAGATAGCAATCCCCACTTGTTTCTTAGGACCATTTGACTGGAAAATCTTTTCCCAACCTTTTACTCTAAGCCTGTGTCTGTTTTGTGGTTGAGGTGTGTTTCTTGTAGGCAACAGAAGGATGGCTTCTGTTGTTGTATCCATCTTGTTAGTGCATGACGTTTTATAGGAGATTTGAGTCCATTGATATTAAGAGATATTGGTGACCACTGATTGATATTACCTGCCATTTTTGGTGGTAACTTGTTTGTATTTCCTTTCTCTGGAGTATTCTTCTGTGGACTTATTGATTGTGATTTCGTGGGTGTATCTGTGGTCCTTAGGTTGGAGTTTTCCCTCTAATACTCTCTGTAGTGCTGGATTGGTAGATAGATATTCTTTCAGTCTGACTTTGTCCTGAAATACCTTGTTTACTCCATCTATGGTGATTGATAATTTTGCAGGGTATAGTATTCTAGTTTGGCAGCCATGCTCTTTTAGCAACTTTATAACTTCTGACCAAGCCCTTCTAGCTTTCATCATTTCTATTGAATAGCCAGTGTTATTCTGATGTGTCTGCCTTTATATATAAGTTGGCCCTTATCTTTAGCAGCTCTTAAAATTTTTTCTTTGTTCCTTATGTTATACAGGAAATTGGGCCTGCTGACCCCTCCTCACCTCTGGGCGGGGTCTGAGTCTGTCCTTCAGGGTCCCCAGTCCTTATTCATTTGCTCAGTTGGAGGTGGGTAGCTGTGCAAAATCCCTCAGCATCAGCTGGGGAGACTCTGGCAATCAGAGTTTATCTCTGTCTGCTATAGAGTGCGTGTGGACACACTCTGCAGATAACACCCGGTCTCTGCAACATGTAATTTTTGATGTCTACTTATTTGGGCTCAGCATTGGGCTTGTGAGATGTACTCATGTTATATGTGCCTATAATCCATTCATTTAATTGCCATATTCATTATGTGCAATTGCCATATAGTATTTTGATGGATACCCAGATTGCTTGCTGGAAGATAGAAGTGGTAGAGGTATAATTCCAGTTCAAGTTGTTTTGACTTTACTTCCCTTGGTCTTTTAGCATAACTTGCATGAGAGATGTAGATAATGGACAGTGACTTTTGTCTCTTAGCTTTGTAGGGTGCCAATGAAAGAGATGGTGCCTGAAGGGGCCTCATCCCTAGGTCTAGAACAGGATGCTTAACAACTCGTGTTGATTTTGTTCCTTCTCTGTCAGCAATCCCTAAAGATGCTGACCATCAGTATCATTTTCTGCAATATCCTAACTTTCTTTTCTTTATGGCAATTTATGGACTTTCTTTCTCTAGATACTAGGAGGATGCTGGACATTCTGAGAGGCAGTACAGAAGTTTCTTCCTTAGGCGACCAAACTGTATGCACAGGAATTAATTAAATGACGGCCTTCACATTGTCCCAACTTGTGACCTGAAACTGCTTCCAGCGCTGATCCAGCAGTTGATCCTGCGGGGGTGGGCTGATCGTTCTCAGAGAGGCAGAGAGCATGTGGGGCTAATAATCCCCCTGACATACTTCCATATTATAAATAACCCTTTACAGTAGAAGGGGAGGGTTTTCTCTGAGACTGTGTGGATGAAACCTCTTTGCATAAAGCAGAATGACGAAGCCACTTAGCTTTTCTGTGAACTGTTCTACCTGGCTGTTAGCAGCAGCAGTGCCATTCTGATTTGCCAAAGCCAGATGAAGCAGGAAGTTGAAGGTTGTGGTGATATGGACAGGGCAGAGCTTGGCATGGGGAAGGACTTACGATGCTTATACTTCAAATTTCCTACACAACTTTGAAACAACTGCGCTCTGACGTCTCAAGAAGATGAGATTTTGAAAGTCATATTCTTCACAATTAAAAGGTAAGTGGTGATGAATGAATTCCTACCTATTTGTAAATGAATGACTGACACCTTTTGGACTGAACATTTACATCTCTAATAACAGGAAGTTTTCAGTTCAGACAAATTACTTTACTTGATAACAACTATATGTACTTTGCATGAATATAAAAAATAGTTTAACTCATTTAAAGTTAAAAGAAATATGAAACTATAAATTTGAGATCATATGCCTGGGCTAGTATTGATGACTTTTTATGATCTTTCCCAGGTTCACCAATCCATGATGTTCAGATATATCCAACACAATCATAGAAGAAAGTTTGCCCAACCATAAGAAGGAAATGCCTAGAAAAATACAGAAAACCTACAGAACATCAAATAAACTATATCCAAATAAAAAGTGTGCTCGCCATATAATAATCAAGCCACTAAACCTACAGAACAAAGAAAAAATAATAAGAGCTACAAAAGATAAAAGCAAATCACCTATAAAGGCAGACCCATAAGAATAACACCTGACTATTCAATGGCAACAATGAACAAGAAGGTCCTGGTCAGACACTATACAAACATTAAGTGCATGGATGCCAACCTAGACTATTGTACCCAGCAAAACTATCAATCAACATAGATGGAATAAACAAGATATTCCATGAAAAAGTCAGACTGAAAAAAATTCCTAACCACAAATCCAGCCATACAAAAAGCCCTAAAGGGAAGTCTCCACCCTATGGAACCAGAAACACCCGTGTAACCACAAACAATTGATGACCTCACAGAAGAACTCCCCCAAAAAAGGAAACACAAGCTAGTACCAAAAATGACAGAAAATATCAATCATTGGTCGTTAATATTCCTTGATATCAGTGAGTCAATTCACCTATGAAAAGACACACACTAGCACAATGGATACAAAAACAGAAACCATCCTTCTGCTGCATACAAGAAACATGCCACTAATTTCAAGACAGACACAGGCTCAGACTAAAGGGTTGGGAAAAGACTTCCCAATCAAATGGCCCTAAGAAACAAGCTGCTGTATTCATTCTAATATCTAACAAAATAGACTTTAAAGTAAAGATCAATAAAAAGACACCAGGAAAGTCACTACTTATTCATCTCAGGAAAAATCCACCAAAACAAAAATTTAATTCTGAATATATATGCCCCTAACACAAGGGCACCTACATATGTAAAAGAAACACTACTAGAGCTTAAACCTCATATCAGACCTAACATACTATTAGTGGGAGACTTCAATACCTGACCTTTACCCTTGGATAGGTCAACCAGGCAGAGAAACTCGACAGAGAAATAAGGGATCCAGCAGAATTTATGACCCAAATGGACTTAGTAGATATATACATGAACAAAAAGAATCATATGTATTTCTCAGCACCCCACAAAACTTTCTCTAAAATTAATGATATACTAGGTCATTAAGCAAAAATGCACAGGTAAAAAGTTGGTATAACTCCTTGTACTATATCAGACCACGATGGCCTAAAGTTTAAGATCAGCAACATCAAGAATCACAGAAAGCCTACCAACTCATGGAAACTAACCAACTCTAGATCAAGGAAGAAATTAAGAAAGAAATCTAAGTCTTCCTAGAATTTAATGAAAATGAATCCACAACATACCCAAACTGATGGGATACTATGAAAGGAGTCTTAAGAGAAAAATTCATACCACTAGATGCCTACATGAAAAGACAAGAGCAATCTGACAAAAGAGAACTATCAGCATAGCTGAGGGTCCTAGAACAGTTAGAAGCAAACCCACCAGAAGGAGTAGACAGCAGGAAATAATCAAACTTAGAGGTGAAATCAACACAATTGAAACAACAAAAACAATACAAACAAATCAATGAATCAAAGAGTTGGTTCTTTAAGAAAGTCAACAAGATAGATAAACTTTTATCCAAACTAGTCAAAAAGCAGAGAGAGAGTATCCAAATCAACAAAATCAGAAATGAAAAAAGGGACCAAGCAGACCTCGAGGAAATACAGAGAATTATCAGGCATACTTTGAAAACCTATACTCCACGAAAATGGAAAATCTAGAAGAAATGGACAGCTTTCTAGACAGGCACCATTTACCAAAATTAAATCAAGATCAGATTAAAGACTTAAACAGTCCTATACCACCAAAATAAATTGAAGCTATCATTGAAATGCTCCCAAATAAAAAAAGCCCAGGCTCAGATGGTTTCAGTGCAGAGTACCACCTAACATTCAAAGAAGAGCTAACACCAATACTTCTCAAAATGTTCCATGCAGTAGAAACCAAAGGAATATTGCCAAACTCTTTTGATGAGGCCACAATAACCCTGATACACAAGCCACTCAAATATGCAACAAAGAAAGAGAATTACAGACCAATTTCCCTCATGAATAGTGATGCAAAAATTCTCAACAAAAATTTGGCAAACAGAATCCAGCAATATATAAAAATTAGAGAAAAAACTCCAAGCAAAGGATCAGAGGCACACCCATGAAACCACAAACAATAAATAATCCCACAGAAGACAAGCCCAAAGAAAGGAAATACATACAAGCTACCACCAAAAATAACAGGAACTATCAATCAGTGGTCACTAATATCTCTTAATATCAATGGACTCAAATGACCTATAAAAAAAAGACACATCATTGCACTACGGATACAAAAACAAAAGCCATCCTTCTGGTGCATACAAAAAACACACTTCAACCTTAAAGACTACACAGGCTTAGAGTAAAGGGTTGGGAAAAGATTTTCCAAGCAATTGGCCCTGAGAAACAAGCTGGTATTGCCATCCTAATAGTGAACAATGTAGACTTCAAACTAAAATCAATTAAAAGAGACAAGAATGGACATTACTTATTAATCTCAGGAAAAATTGGTCAAGATGAAATTTCAATACTGAATATTTATGTCCCTAATATAAGGGCACCTACCTATGTAAAAGAAACACTGCTAAAGTGCAAATCCCATATCAATTCTTACACTCTAATAGTGAGAGACTTCAATACCCCACTTTAACCCATGGATAAGTCCAACAGACAGAGACTCAACAGACAAAGAAGGAGTCTAATAGAGGTTATGATGCAAATGGATTTATAGATATTTACAGAAGCATCCAACCAAATGCAAAGGAATACACATATTTATCAGCACCACATGGAACTTTCTCTAAAATTGACCACACAATTTGTGATAAAGGAAATATCAATAGATGCAAAAAATGGAAATAATCCCTTGGATTATATCAGACCACCAGGGCCTAAAGTTAGAGTTCAACAACATCAAAAATCTTAGAAAGCCTACCAACTCATGGAATCTAAACATCACACAGCTGAACCACCACTGGGTCAAGGAAGAAATTAAGAAAGAAATCAAAGTCTTCCTAGAATTTAACAAAAATGAATCCACAGCATACCCAAATTTATAGGACACAAGGAAAGCAATCTTAAGAGGAAAATTCATAGCACTACATGCCTATATGAAAAACCTAGAGAAAGCCCACACTAGAGAACTAATAGCAAAGCTTAAAACATTAGAACAATTATAAGCAATCTCACTGAGAAGACGTAGAAGGCAGGAAATAATAAAACTTACAGCTGAAATCAACCCATTTAAAGCAAAAAGACCAATACAAAGGATCAATGAATCAAAGAGTTGGTTCTTTGAGAAACTCAACAAGATAGATAAACCTTTGTTCAAACTAACCAAAAAGCAGAGAGAGAGTATCCAAATCAAAAAAATCAGAAATGAAAAGAGGGACATAACAACACACATACAGGAAATCCAGAGAATTATCAGGTCATACTTTGAAAATTGAACTCCACAAAAATGGAAAACCTAGAAGAAATGGAAAACTTTTTGGATAGGTACCATTTACAAAAGTTAAATCAAGATCAGATTAAATACGTAAACAGACCTATAAACCTAAAGGAAATTGAAGCTGTCATTAAAAGCCTTCCAAGTAAAAAAAGCCCATGTCCAGATAGTTTCAGGGCAGAATTCAAAGAAGAACTAATACCAATACTCCTCAAACTGTTTCATACAGTAGAAACTGATGGAATATTACCAAACTCTTTTTATGAGGCCACAATGACCCTAATACCCAAGCCACTCAAAGAAGCAACAAGGAAAGAGAATTACAGACCAATTTCTCTCATGAATAGTGATGCAAAAATTCTCAATGAAATTCTGGCATATCATATACAACAACATATAAAGAATATTATTCACCATGACCAAGTAAGCTTCCTCCCAGATGCAGGGATGGTACAATATAAGAAAAACCTTAAATAGTATCCATCATATAAAGAAACTGAAGAAAAAGCCCCATGATAATATCCTTAGATGCTGAAAAAGTCTTTGACAAAATCCAACACTCCTTTATAATAAAAGCCCTGGAGAGATCAGGAATACAGGGGAAAAAATCTAAATATAATAAAGGCGAATTACGGGAAGTAACAGCCAACCTCAAACTAAATGGAGAAATACTCAAAGCAATACCACTAAAATTAAGAACTAGCCAAGGATGTCCTCTCTCCCCTTATTCAATATAGTTCTCAAAGTTATAGCTAAAATAATAAGAGAATGAAAGGAGATTAAGAGGATACAAATTGGAAAAAGAAGAAGTGAAACTACCTCTATTTGCAGATGATATGATGGTATACATAAGTGATCCAAAAAATTCTACTAGGGAACATCTACTGCTGATAAACACCTTTAGCAATGTAGCAGGATACAAGATTACCTCAAAGAAATCAGTAACCCTTCTATATACTAAAGATAAAAGAGCTATAAAAGAAATAAGAGAAACATTACCCTTTATAATAGCTGCAAATAGCATTAAATACCTTGGAGTAACTGTAACAAAAGAAGTAACAAACCTATTTAACAAAAGCTTTAAATCACTGAAGAAAAAAATTGAAGAGGATATCAGAAAATGGAAAGACCTACCATGATCTTGGATAGGTAGGATCAACATAATAAAAATTGCAATTCTTCTGAAAGCAATCTACAGATTCAATGCACTGCCCATCGAAATCCCAACCAATTTTTTACATATCTTGAAAGAACAATACTCAATTTCATTTGGAATAATAGGAAAGATAGGATTGCCAAAAGAATTTTGCTCAACAAAAGAGGCAACACCATCTTCGACTTCAAGGTATACTATAGAATCACAGTAGTAAAAAAAGCCTGGCACTGACATCAAAACAAACTTGTGAATCAATGGAATCCAACTGAAGTTCCTGACTTAAACCCAAAAACCTATGAACACCTGATCTTTGACAAAGAGGCCCAAAATATTCAATGGGAAAAAAAGATAATATCTTTAAAAATCATTTTGGCACAGCTGGATGACAGTGTATAGAAAAAATGCAAATAGATCCAGCCTATCACCCTGCACAAAACTCAAATCCAAGTGAATCAAAGACCTCAACATAAACCCAGCCACTTTGAACTTGATAGAAAAGAAAGTAGGAAATACCCTCCAACAAATTGGCACAGGTGGCCACTTCCTAAATATAACATCAGTAGCATAGACATTAAGAACAAAAATCAATACATGGGACCTCCTGAAACTGAGAAGCTTCTGTAAAGCCAAGGACATAGTCCATAAGACAAAACGACAGCCTATAGAATGGGAAAAAATTTTGACCACCCCTACAAGTGACAGAGGACTAATCTCTAAAATATATAAAGAACTCAAGAACTAGAGCCCAAAACCTTGAATAACCCAATCAAAAAATGAGATTCAAAACTAAAAAGGGAGTTCTCAGGAGAAAAATTACAAATGGCTGAAAGGCACTTGAAAAAGTGCTCAACATCTTTAGCTGTGGTGGAAATGTTCTCTTGTATGCTGTAAATAAAGGACTGTTTTGGCCTATGTAGAACACTGTAGAAGTGGGTGGAGGATCAGAGCACAGGCAAGTAGAGAAGGGTGGAGTTAAGCCAGTCTCCATCCAACCCCCAAAGAAGACAGACATGTAAGAAACAGGTGAGCCACGGCTGCGGGCCACGTGGTGGGAGGATTAATGGAAATGGGTTGAAAATAGATGAAAGAGCTAGCTAATAATGTGCTTGAGACATGGGCCAAACAGTATGAAGTAATATAAGCGTCTGATTCATTTCATTGGGGGACAAAAGCAGCCGCGCGAACCAGGTTCCAAACCTCCAGGACCAAAAGTGGCCCGGGAAAAACTTACTACAACATTTAACCATCAGAGAAATGCAAATCAAAACAACTTTGAGATACCACCTGACACCTGTCAGATTGGCTAAGATAAAAGACACAGATGACAGCCTATTCTGGAGAGGTTGCAGAGCAAGGGGAACACTCCTCCATTGTTGGTGGGAGTATAAGCTTGTTCAGCCACTCAGGAATGCAGAAAACTGGGCATCAATCTCCCCAAGGATCCAGCAATACCACTACTGGGCATATACCCTAAAGATGCTCATTCTAAATAAATCCTAAAATTTCCAGGCATATGGTAGAATTAGGAGAATATCCTCCTGAGTGAGAGACCACAAACCCAGAAAGATAAGCAGGGGATGCACCCACTCATTAATGGACTTTAAACACAAAGCAAAGCATTTCCAAGGGCAAACCACAAACACTGAACAGTTGGGATCTAAAACACCTTGGACAGGCACTTTGGAGCCTACTGCCTCCAGAGGAACACCTGATCCAGTCTTGATGTTGATGGGAAGAAAGCACATATACCTGGAGTGGATGCTGAACTAAGCCACCTTGGGACCTTGGAACCTCCTGCCCTTGCTTTGGAGGAGATAAAGTGATAGGGAGAAGAGAGAGTGACTGGGAGGGGGAGGTGGGGGAAGGGATCCTGAACAAGGGAATACATGGATAAAAAAATATGACTTTATTCTTAAAATAAAAAGAACAGGAGTTAAAATGTCTCAATACAAATGGGTGATAAATTATAATGGGGGTGGAAACTTGCTACCCTGATTGAATACAGACTATGTCTATTATATTATGAGACTAAAATATCAAAAAAGTGATTATATCATTTAAACATTGCAGCAGAAAAATTGTCTTAAATATTATTCATCTAATGAGATCAAATGTTCATGAAACAGCTCTAAATATTTTTTATAAATGCACAAATCATCATAATTATGTATCACCCACTTTCCTCAATTGACCCAAGAAGTTCTTCATAGCCTTTTTGACCTCCTCATTTCTGAGTGTATAGATTAAAGGATTCAACATAGGTGTCACTAGGGTGCAAAACACATGCACAGCTTTGTCAGCAGGGAAGGAGGTCACAGGCCTTAGGTACAGATATGAACAAGGTACAAAGAATAAGACAACAACAGTGACATGAGAGGCACAGGTAGACAAGGCTTTTCGACGTCCTTCTGAACTGTGATTCCTCAAAGAGTGAAGAATAACCACATAGGAAGCGGTAAGCATACAGAAAGTGAGTAAACACAGTGCCCCACTGTTGGCAGCAATCAGGGGTCCTAGAGTGTGAGTGTCAGTGCAGGCCAACTCTAGAAGTGGTATCAAATCACATATAAAGTGATTAATGGTATTGGGGCCACAGAAGGGTAACTGGGCTATAAATGTAGTCTGTATTGTTCCATGAACAAATCCCACAATTCCAGCTGCTATCACCAAGGAAACACACACAGTTTGGTTCATGATGGTCATGTAGTGCAAGGGCTTGCAGATGGCTACATAGCGATCATAGGCCATGGCAATTAGTAAGGTGATTTCATCAGCAGCAAAAAAGTGCTCAGCAAAAAGTTGAGTCATGCAGCCATTGAAGGAGATTCTTCCTTTCTGAGAGATCAAGTCATAGATCATTTTGGGTGCTATGGAAGAAGAGTAGAACCCATCTATGATGGACAAGTAGGACAGAAAAAAGTACATGGGAGTATCCAGGGCTGGGCTGATGAAGATGGTGACTGAGATGAGCATGTTACCTGCCAGTGTGATCAAATAGATGATTAAGCACACAATAAATAAGAGTTTCTGCAGATCTGGGTCTTGCGTCAAGCCCAGGAGAATGAATTCTGTGACATTTCTCATCCTTTCCATCAATTTATTTCAAGCTGTGTTCATATGGTCATCTGAAAAGGAACCATAGAGTGTCTCAGTGATGCTATTTAAAATGTAACACTGAAATACTCCATCATCTAATTACTTCTGGTCCCTGGGGTTGATGTAGCTGCACTTCTGCTTACTTGTTTAGATAATATCACATCCTGTACAATTATAAAGAACAGAAGTAGGCGATTGAATTATTCATAATGACTTTTTGTAGAATAGTTACAGGACGTTATAAATGATATAAGAAACCTGCCATTATAATTGAAGACGAGGGTGACTTTGAATTTTCTTCTAAGCAGTCCCTGAAATGGCTTATTTCCATGTGTTTTTGGAGAGCAGATATCATTACTATCAATTATTTTGAAGTTTTGTCTATTTAAATAGATTTTTATATAAAAATTCAGTATTTAATGAACAACTTGGCATTACACACTAAAAAGACAGGGGTTGATGAACTTAAAGCTCTCTTACTCCACAATACTTCTCTTTTACATCATTGCATCTGCTCCTAGAGATAAAGATGTGGTTTGCAGGGAGTAATCCTTTTTTTTCTTTTTTGGATGCCAAAGAATCATATGACTTACAGCTCACTGAGTGTAGTTCATTCCAGAAACCCTGATTTTATTCCTCGTTCTCTGTTCCAACTTCTCTCATGCTTCTTTTCTCCATATCTGGACACTGACATGGAAGTGGCATGAAACCTCCCTAAAATGCAACAGTATTTCATAAACATATTTTTCTTGTGGTTGAATTTGGATAAAATATAAGGTTATTCTCAGAATTAGGTATATTTCTTCTCCCTAATCACAATTTACAACTAGAATTACACTAGATATGAGGTTACTATTGTAACAAATGTAATGTAACAAATGACAAGGTTAGCTAAAACACCCATACTTTTGCTTTTAACAAGAAACTCATCAAAAATAATATCAACTTCTAGTTGTCATTGCCAAGTTGAAGAAATATTGAGGATAGTATAACATATTTTTAAAAACTAGATGCAGATGTTCAAGTACGAATTAAAGTTTCTAATGAGCTGAGGCATTTTATAGTTCTTTATCTTTTTTTCTAAGACATACCCCAAGTCATACCAAAATTCCCGAGGCTATTCCATTTCAAAAAACAAAAATTCTAGATACAGAACTCATCAGCATAATGTTTGAAACCCAGCAGAGTGAGAAGAGGCAGTGAGAAGAAGCACATTAGGTTTTTCGATTGGCTTAATCCCAGAGTGTCTCCATTCTGTTCATGACTGCTACTAACAGGGACAATCATTCTCAGTAAATTTAACTCACAAATACTAAGTTCAAAGTCACAGTGCAGAAACCATGAGAAAAATAAACAAAACTTCAGGTCATTATAAAAGACCACCTAGAATCAATGTATTCAGTGAGCTGTAGACACTAACCACAGTATCTTAGAAGTAATTTTAAGAACAACAATCAATAAGTGGGACCTCCTGAAACTGAGAAGCTTCTGTAAAGCCAAGAACACTATCAATAGGACAAAACAACAGCCTACAGAATGGGAAAAGAATTTCACCAACCCTATAAGCGATAGAGGATTGATCTCTAAAATATATAAAGAACACAAGAAACTAGAGCCCAAAACCATGAATAACCAAATCAAAATATGGGGTTCAAAACTAAAAAGGGAATTCCCAGCAGAAGAATTACAATTGGCTGAAAGGCACATGAAAAAGTGCTCAACTTCTTTAGCCATCAGAGAAATGCAAATCAAAACAACTTTGAAATGCCATCTGACACCTGTCAGATTGGCTAAAATAAAAGACACAGATGACAGCCTATACTGGAGAAGTTGCAAAACAAGGGGAACACTCCTCCATTGTTGGTAGCAGTATAAGCTTGTTCAACCACTCTGGAATGCGGTATGGCAGTGTCTCAGAAAACTGGGAATCAATCTCCCCAAGGATCCAGTAATACCCCTACTAGGTGTATACTCTAAAGACACACATTCGCACTCCAAAGGCATTAGCTCAACTATGTTCACAGCAGCATTATTCATAATAACAAGAACCTGGAAACAACCTAGATGCCCCTCAACTGAAGAATGTATTAGCAAACTGTGGTACATCTACACAATGGAGTAAGAAAGAAAAAAAAAATGATATCCTAAACTTTGCAGGCAAATGGATGGATTTGAAGAATATCCCTGAGCAAGGTATCTCAAACTCAGTAAGATAAGCAGGGGATATACTCACTCATTAGTGGACTCTAATCAAAAAAGCAAAAAGCAAAGCATGTCCAAGCTGCAAACCACAACCCCTGAACAGCTTAGGATCTGAAACACCTTGAACTGGCACTTTGGATTCCACTCCCTCTAGAGGAACACCTGACTCAGTCTTGATGTTGGGGTGAGGAAGCTGGATCTGCCAGGAGTGGATGCTGAACTGAGCAATAGTGGGTCCCTGAGACCTCCTACCCATGCTGGGGAGGAGATAGAGAGATGCGGAGAAGACAGAGTGAATGGAGGGTGTGGAAGGAGGAAGAGACCTTAAATAAGGATATACACGGATAGAAAATGTGACTTTACTCATAATAAAAAAGAAAGGAAAAAATAATAAAATAAAATACCAATTTAAAAAAAAGAAGTAATTCCAATCATTGTCAGCATCATCTAATTAAGTAAAATTACCAATGGTGTTTTTATGCTATTGTCTCTAAATTAATTTCACAGCAAATATGAAAAGTTAAGTCAAGTATATAACTGCAAAATCTATTTTAGTGAGAATAACTTAGCTGAATCAAGCTAATCTGTTTAAATTTGGTGAAAAATTGGTTTTCACTTACCAGGTTGTAGTTGGTTGTAGATTCCCTTGCTGATTGATTGCAGCCATTGTTTCTTCCCCTCTATTGAACAGTGTTCAATAGAGTCTTTAAGCTATTGTTTTTTCTAGACAATTTTTTTAATTTAGACATTTTTATTTATTTTTCAGCCCTATTATCAGCATTTAATTTAAAAAATGAACTTTGTTAGTTAGGAACTTTGATATTTCTAGGATTTGATTCCTACTTTCTTGATTTTTTTGTGACTTGTGGTGTAAATATACTTACACTTACACTTACACACACAGACATACATACACACACACACACAATTCACATGAAGGCACATGCACAAACATGCATGCACACCTCTACATTGATAATGTCCTTTCCAGATAACAATGCTGAGAACAAACGACAATTGCTTAAATCAGAAATCATTAGTATGTTCAACTTTGACATGTGTAAGAGAATAAAATCAAATGGGTTAGATTTTTCCCTCTTACTTTTTTGGCATTTTTTTGTAATTATTTTGCTTCTTAAAAGTTTATGAACATGGAAAGAGAATTTCTATCATTTCTCAACTCCAGCTCCCCTTTAACTTTATCTCGTAGAAACATGTCCACATTGAGAGTATTCCTCTTAAACAAACCTTCATTTTATTGATTCACACTCTGCTCCAATCATCAACACTGCAACCTTTTGTTTTAATTTTTCCTTCCTTGATGCTAAAGAAATATTTAAATAAATTTGCACAGTGGAGGGTCTGGTGATATTTTTTCTTAACAGGTATCTGGAGGATTGGTAATTGCCTCTTTTGAAAACTCTGCCAAGGCCTCTTGCTTACTCCCACTTGGTTCCCACAGACATCATTAGCAGTGGCTAGTTTGCTGAGGCCAGCAGCTTGGGGCCAAGAGCAGAGCCTGGAACCACTTCCTTAAGAGGTCAAAGAGGAAATTCGTATAGGATTAAGACACTTATGGAAACCCAATCCAGAGATTATTAAAGCATCCTCAGCAGATCTCTGGAAAGTGCTGAATGAGGGATATGGGAAGTTAAAGTAGAGAGATTCTCAATGTCTACAATTTTTTTATTTTCTGTCATATTCCAGAAGAGAAAGTTATGAGATGTAGGTATCCTGGAAATGGCCTAGACTATATGAAGAGACTAGAATGCAGCAGAAGCTGACCTTGACTTGTAGAATTTTGCCAGAGAAAACAGCTCTATGACTCATGGTCTCATATGCAGAGTCAGACATGGAAGGGCTACATGATATCTTGTGTGGAATGTGCTGCTGTTACTGCTGGACAGACTGGGTATATACACCTTTGTCCTTTAAGTTTTTAATGTGTCATAAAGTATAGGTTAGAAAAGTCCTATTTAGCTCTGTCTTCCAAAACCTAACATACAATATTTTTATGGATTTTCATATATCTACTCTATATAATTTTCCCTTAATTTCTGCTCCTACCCTTAACTTCATTCTCTGTCTTTCCTTAACTAATTAAATATACCACCTTTTTCCAACCAGGACTCTTATACTCTTGTCTATAAATATTACAGAAAGACAAGTCATGAGCACAATTTCTTCTCCTGCAATTACCACTAAGAATTTGGTCAAGCCATCATTGCAGTAACTGCAGACAACTTTCCCCCTGAACATAATGCAGGTGAAGACAACTCACATGGAAGACTCACAGAAAATAAAACAAGCAAAAACAGAGAGAAAAGGGAGAACCTATAAAAAGAAAGTCAAACTGATGTATAAAGTACAACAAAAATATACATAAAAAGCAAGAGTTGACATGTCATTATACAAACTCCATAAACTAACATCTCCCTCAATACCATTAAACAATGGTGAGAAAACTGAACTTGCAGAAAGTAGTATCAGACTTAACAAGAGGGTTTTTTTTTGGCTAAAAATTTGATACATGTGTTCAATGTATATTGGCTATATCCATCAGGACCCTGAAGCCTCCTGATCCACAACTGACTAAGAGGTGATTGTCACCCTGACCCACAGGCCAAGCAGAGACCATGGTCTCTGAAGTTTGGACTAGAGACACATGCCCTGGCACCTAAACCACATCCTGCTCTGACATAAACCAAAGAAAAGAAGGGAGACCCCCACCCAGTGCACTTCTCAGCCAAATATAGCTGGAGGGACATCGCATGGCCAAATAACACCCCAACCATAAACAGTATCATCACAAACCAACAACTCGAAACCCTGTAGCTCCCTAGTCTACAGCCAACTAAGAGCTGACAAAGAACAATCCCTGCAAGAACTGAAGCCACACAACCTTGGGGCCCACAACTGACTAAAAGCTGAATAAGAGCTGTTTAAGAATGAGCCAATGAAGCAATGGGAAGCTGCCTGTACATGAATACATATAACAATATAAAGAACAACAAGACAGCACCAGAAAATCTGCTGATTCTACAACATCAAGACCTGAGTACAGCAATGAAGAGGAAACAAAACAACTTTATGAGGATAATAGTAGTTTTAAAATAGCATATAAAGAAATTCTTTTAGAACTAAAAAAAAATTCTGCTTCCATGGGCATTAGCTATTAGCAGTGACCTACTATGCTTTCTTCACCTGTAGCTGAGCTTGACCTGAATTGAGGAGCTTTAGATTTTATTTTTTATGTTTCATGTATTTTAGAGAAAAGAGAAGTTTTATTATTGTATTTTTTTATTTAGCTATCCTGAATGTTTTGGTTTTTATATAAAGTTTGATATTGATTTTCAAAATCAATAAAAAAAGAAAAAGAAAACAAACAAACCCAAAAACCAACCAAACAAACAAAAGTAATAAAAAAAATGGAAGAGTTTAACAAATCCCTGAAAGAAAATAAAAAAAAATAAGAAAAGGAAAACAAACAGGTGAAGGAAACATTCCAGGAATTAAAAATTGAAATGGAAGCAATGAAGAAGACACAAACTGAGGTCAAGCTAGAAATAGAAAACCTGAAGAAATGAACTAGAACTCCATATGCATGCATAACTAACAGAATGCAAGATATGGAAGAGAAAAATATTTGGAGTGAAAGATTCAATAGTGGAAATAAATATGTCAGTCAAAGAAAATACTAAAACCAAAAAAGTCATAGCACAAAACATCCAGGAAATTTTGGACACCATGAAAAGATCAATTCTGAGAATAATTGAAGTAGAAGAATACCAGCTCAAAGGCATAGAAAATATATTCAACAAAATTATAGAAGAAAACTTTCTAAACCTAAAGGAGAAAATGCCTATAAAGATGCAAGAAGCTTGCAGAACACCAAATAAAACACCCCACCCAAAAAGAGCCTGCTCACCACATAATAATCAATCCACTAAACATACATAACCAAGAAGAAAATACTAAGAGCTGCAAAGGAAAAAGGCCAGATTACATATAAAGGTAGACCTATCAAAATAACACCTGACTATTCAATGGAAACAATGAAAGCAAGAAGGTCTTGGTCAGAAGTTATAAGACACTGAAAAAACAAGGCTGCCAACCTAGACTACCCAGCAAAACTATCAATAACCTTAGATGGTGTAAACAAGATATTTCACAACAAAGTCAGACTTAAACAATACCTATCTACAAATCTGGCCCTTCAGAAAGCATTACAGGGAAAACTGTAACCTAAGGATCCCAGATACACACATGAAACCACAAACAATTGATAATCCCACAGGAGAAAGGAAATACCAATGACCCACCACCAAAAATAAAAAGAAATATCAATCAGTGGTCACTAATATCCCTTAATATCAGTGGACTCAATTCACCTATATAAAGACCTATGCTAACATGATGGATACAAAAACAGAATCCATCCTTCTGTTGCATACTGGAGATACACCTCAACTTCAAAGACAGACACACACACTCAGAGTAAAGGGTTGGGAAAAGACTTTCCAATCAAATGGTCCTAAGAAACAAGGTGGTATAGCCATCCTAATATCTAACAAAATGGATGTCAAACTAAAATCAGTCAAAAGAGATCAGGGTGGACATTACTTATTGCTCTCAAGAAAAAAATCCAAGATTAAGTCTCAATCCTGAACATTTATGCCCCCAACACAAGGGCACCAACATATGTAAAGGAAACACTACTAAAACTTAAATCTCACATCAAGCCACACACATTAATAGTGAGAGACTTCAATAGTCCACTCTCACCAATGGATAGGTTTACCAGACTGAAACTCAACAGTGAAATAAGGAATCTAACATGTTATGACCCAAATGGACTTAATGGATATATACAAAACTTTCTACCAAAATACAAAGGAATATACCTTTTTTTAGCATCCTATGAAACTTTCTCTAAAATTGACCATATACTTGGTCATAAAACAAATATCAATTAATATAAAAAATGGGAATAAATCCCTGTATCCTATCAGACCACCATGGTCTAAATTTAGAGTTCAATAACAACAAAAATCAGAGAAAGCCTACAAACATGGAAACTAAACATCTCTCAATTGAACCACTTCTGGCTTAAAAAAGAAGTAAAGGAATAATCAAAGACTTTATAGAATGCAATGAAAATAAACCCACAACATACCCAGACTTATGGGACACAATGAAACCAATGCTAAGAGGAAAATTCATAGTACTAGATTTCTATATGAAAAACCTAGACAAATCTCACACAAGAGACTTAACAGCACAGCTGAAAGCTTTAGAACAATTAGAAGGAAACTCACCTAGAAGGAATAGATGGCAGGAAATAATCAAACTCAGGGTTAAAATCAATAAAATAGAAACAAAGAGAACAATAAAAAGAGTCAATGAATCAAAATGTTGGTTCTTTGAGAAAGTAAACAAGATAAATAAATACTTAACCAAACTAAACAAAAGGCAGAGAGAGAGAGAGAGAGAGAGAGAGAGAGAGAGAGAGAGAGAGAGAGAGAGAGAGAGAGAGAAATGGACAGCTTTCTACACAGGTACCCAGGCACCACTTATCAAAATTAAATCAAGACCAGATAAGATCTAAATAGACCTATAAACCCCAGAGAAATTGAAGCTATTAAGTCTTCCAAGTTAAAAAAAAAAAAGCCTAGGGCCAGATGGTTTTAGTACATAATTCAAACAGCCATTCAAAGAAGCACTAATATCAATAATACTCAAACTGTTCTATACAACATAATTTAAAGAAACATTGCCAAATACTTTTGATGAAGTTGTCACCCTGATAGTCAAGCCACTCAAAGATACAACAAACAAAGAAAATTACAGACAAATCTCCCCCATAAACATTGATGCAAAAATACTCAATAAAATACTGATGAACAAATTCAATAAGATACCAAAAATATCATCCACCATGACCAAATATCTTTCATCCTACATATGCAAGAATGGTTCAACTTACTAAAAACTGTTAATGTCATCCATTATATAAATGACCTGAAAGAAAGAAAAACATGGGCTTGATAGATAGCTCAAAAGTTAGGAGCACTAACTGTTCTTCCAGAGGTCCAGAGTTCAATTCCCAGCAACCACATGGTGGCTCACAACCATCTATCTTGAGATCTGGTGCCCTCTTCTAGCACATAGGCATAGGGGAGACAGAATATTGTTTACATAATAAATAAAGAGATTATAAAATAAGAAAGAAAACACATGATCATCTCCTTAGATGCTTAAAAAGTCTTTGAAAAGTCTGATACTTCTTCATGATAGAAGTCTTGGAGAGATCAGGAACACAGGAAAAATACCTAAATATAGCAAAGGCAATAAACAGCAATACAACAGCCAACATCAAACTAAATGGAAAGAAACTCAAAACAATCCCAATAAAATCAGGAAGAAGACAAGGTTTTCCTCTCTCCCTGTATCTATTCAACATAGTTCTCAAAATTTTTGCTCAAATAGTAAGAGAACAAAAATTATTAAAGGGATAGAAATTGGAAAGGAAGAAGTCAAACTATCTCTATTGGTAGATCATATTATAGTATATATATGACCCCTTTAAATTTTTCCAGGGAATTCCATTGACTGATAAACACCATCAGCAATGTAGAAGGGTACAAGATTAACTAAAAAAATTAATATCCTTTCAATATTCCAAATGATAAAAGGGCTGAAAAATCAGGGAAACATCACCCTTTAAAGTAGCTGCAAATAGCATTAAATATCTTGGGATAACTAACCAAAACAGTAACAGACCAGTTTGACAAGAACTTTAACTCACTGAAGAAAGAAATTGAAGAAGATATCAGAAAATGGAAAGATCTCCTATGCTCCTGGATGAGTAGGATCAACATAGTAAAAATGGCAATCCACAGATTCAATGCAATCCCCATCAAAATTCCAACACAATTTTTTACAGAACTTGAAAGAATAATACTCAATTTCAAATGGAATAACAGGAAACCCAGAATTGCCAAAACAATCCTGTTCAATATTAGAACTTCAGGGGGTATCACCATCTCTGACTTCAAGATCTACTATAGAGCTACAGTAATAAAAACAGCCTGGTACTAGCACAAAAACAGAATTGTGAATCAATGTAATCAAATCAAAGATCCTGACCCTAATTCATACACCTATGAACACACCTATTAATATCTGATTTTTTTTTACAAAGAGGCAAAAAATAGAGACAAGGACCAAAAGCTCTGAAACTCTGGCTCCATCCAGAGTGAAGACAAAGAAGGCCCTAGGTCCTGCCTGGCTGGGCCCCATCTCCAGGGTGAACTGCCTCATCAGACAAGGACCTAGGGCTTTGCTTTGAAACTCTGTCCCCATCCAGAGCAGAGTCAAAGGTGAGCAGATCCCATCTCCTGGGCCACAGTCCAGAGAATTCCTCTCTGGGATCAGGCTTGCACTCAAGGGTCTGATCCCAGACTCTTCCCAGGCAGAAGGCTCTAGGCCCTGCCCGGCTGGGCCCCGTCTCCAGGGCAAACTGTATCATCAGACAAGGACTGATGGACTTGGAGATGCAGTCCCCTATCCACAGCAGAGTCAAAGATCAAACAGGCCCCTTGCTTAGAGCAGACAGGAAACACATAAGCCCTCTTGGCGCAACTGACTAAGAGTTGACTAATCATGAACCACTGAAGCCATGAGCAGACACCAGTACATGAATACATACAGTAATATAAAGAACAACATGGCAAAACCAGAATAAACTGATGGTTCTACAACTACAAGACCTGAACAGAATTATGAAGAGGAATCAGAAGGAAACAATAGCAAAAACATGTTTATGAAGATTACTGAAGCCTTCAGAGATGATATAAAAAAATTCCCTTAAAGAAATAGAAGAAAATAAAAAAAAATTGGAAGAGATGAACAAATCCTTGAAAGAAAAATCAAGAAAATGAAAACCAAAAAATGAGAAAAACATTCCAGGCAGTATGGCAGTTTCTCAGAAAACTGAGAATCAATCTCCCCAAGGACCCAGCAATACCACTTCTGGGTGTATACCCTAAAGATGCACAGTCGCACTCCAAAGGCATTAGCTCAACTATGTTCATAGCAGCATTATTTGTAATAGGAAGAACCTGGAAACAACCTAGATGTCCCTCAACTGAAGAATGGATTAACAAACTGTGGTATATCTACACAATGGAATACTACTCAGCAGAAGGAAAAACTGATATCCTAAAATTTACAGGCAAATGGATGCATTTGGAGAATACCCTCCTGAGCGAGGTATCTAAACCCAGAAAGATAAGCAGTGAGGGGATGTACTCACTCATTAGTGGACTCTAAACAAACAAACAAACAAACAAACAAACAAGAAAAAAGCAAAGCATGCCCAAGCTGCAAACCACAACCACTGAACAGCTTGGGATCAGAAACACCTTGGACTGACTCCTTGGATCCCACTCCCCCTAGAGGAACACCTGACTCAGTCTTGAAGTTGGAGGAGAAAACTGGATCTGCCAGGAGTGGAGGCTGAACTAAGCAATATTGGGAATGTGGGACCTTGAGACCGCCTGCCCAGGGTGGGTATGGGGAGTTGTGGAGAAGAGAGAATGATCTGATGTGATGGGAGGGGGAAGAGACCTTGAATAAGGAAATACAAGGATAGAAAGTGTGACTTCTTTGTTCATAATAATAATTTAAAAAAAAAAACATTCCAGGATTAAAAAGTGAAATAAAAGCAATTTTAAAAGGCATAAAATGAGGCAAAGGTGGAAAAAGAAATCCTGAAGAAAAGTGCTGAAACTACAGACATAAGCATAACCAACAGAATCCAAGAGATGGAAGAGAGAATGCCTGGAGTGGACAACTCAACAACAGAAACAGATACATCAGTAAAAGAAAATACTAAAACCAAAAAAGCCATAACACAAAATGTTCAGGAAATTTGGGACACCATGAAAAGACCTAACCTGAAAAATAATAGGAATAGAAGAGGGAGAAGAATTCCAGCTCAAAGGTACAGATAATGTATTCAATAACAGCATAGAACAAAACTTTCCCAACTTAAAGGAGATACCTATAAAGATACAAGAAGCTTACAGAACACTAAATAGATCTGACCCCAAAAGAAGTCTGCTCACCACATAACAATCAGGCCACAAAACATATAGAACAAAGAAAAAATTTTAAAAGCTGCAAAACAAAAGGGCCAACTTACCTATGAAGGTATACCCATAAGAATAACATCTGACTATTCAATGGAAACAATGAAAGCTAGAAGGTCTTGGTCAGAAGTTATACAAACACTGAAAGAACAAGGCTGCGAACCTAGACTACTGTACCCAGCAAAACTACCAATCACCATAGATGGAGTAAACAAGATATTTCATGACAAAGTCATATTTAAACAATACCTATCTACAAATCCAGCCCTTTAGAAAGCATTAGAGGAAAAACTCCAACCCAGATATACCCATGAAACCACAAACAATCAATAACACCACAGAAAGGGAATACATACAACCCCCCATAAAAAATAACAGAAAATATCAATCAGTGGTCACTAATATCCCTTAATATCAATGGACTCAATTGACCTATTAAAAAGACACACACTAACACGATGTATAAAAAAACAGAAGCCATCCTTCTGCTGCATACAAGAAATACACCTCAACATTAAACACTGAAATAGGCTCAGAGCCAGGTATCACAATCTCAGAGAGATAAGCAGGGGATGTACTCACTCATTAGTGGTCTCTAAACAAACAAACAAGAAAAAAGCCAAGCATGCCCAAGCGGCAAACCACAACCACTAAACAGCTTGGAATCAGAAGCACCCTGGACTGATCCTTCAGATCCCACTCCAACTATAGGAACACCTGACTCACTCTTGAGGGAGGGGGGACAAAACTGGATTTACCAGGAGTGGAGACTGATCTAAGCATTATTGGGTCAGTGGGACCATAGGACTGTCTGCTCCCTGCCCAGGGAGGGGATGGGGAGTTGTGGAGAAGAGAAAATGGCCTGATGTGGCAGGAGGGGGAAGGGACCTTGAATAAGGATATACAGGAATGAAAAAAAAAATTCAGAGGGAAAGCTGAACACAAAGTAAATATATGTGTAGCAATCTTATTTGCATTATCACCCTTGATAAGTCATGCTTATGATTTTTATCTTCTTCATAGTGATTGTTAGGTGCCTTTCAGCCATTCATAATTCTTCTGCTGAGAATTATAGATCTGAACCCCATTTTTTTGATTGGGTTATTCAAGGTTTGGGGCTCTAGATTCTTGAGCTCTTTATATATCTTAGAGATCAGTCCTCTATCACTTGTAGGGTAGGTGAAAATCTTTTCCCATTCTGTAGGCTGTCATGTTGTCCTATTGACAGTGTCCTTGGCTTTGCAGGAGCTTTCCAGCTTCAGGAGATCCCACTTATTGATTGTTGGTGTTAGTGTCTGAGCCACTGGTGTTATATTTAGGAAGTGGTCGCCTGTGCCAATTTGTAGAAGTGTATTTCCCACTTTCTTTTCTATCAAGTTCAAAGTGGCTGGGTTTAAGTTGAGGTCTTTGATCTACTTGGATTTGAGATTTGTGCAGGGTGACAGGCTCAGATCTATTTGCATTTTTCTACACACTTCCATCCAGCTATGCCAACACCATTTGTTAAATAAACTATCTTTTTTCCATTGAATGTTTTGGGCCTTTTTGTCAATGATCACGTTTTCATAGGTTTTTGGGTTAATGTCTGGATCCTCAATTCTATTCCATTGGTCCACAAGTCTGTTTTTATGCCAG